>JASPKZ010008318.1:0-165608 GCA_030220185.1 Diploptera punctata
CTCTTTTCTCTATTTTCTCTCTCTCTCTGTTTCTCTCTCTTCTTTCTTTCTCCTCTTTCTCGCTCTGTTTCTCTCTCTTTCTCGCTCTGTTTCTCTCTCTTTCTCTCTCTTTCTCTCTCTCTCTCTCTGTCTCTCTATCTCTCTCTCTCTCTCGTCTCTCTCTCTCTCTCTGTCTCTGTCTCTCTCTCTCTCTTTCACACACACACACACTTCTTAATCCTGTTCTCTAATTTGAATTAATCTGAAACCCGTTATAAGGATTCGATTCTGGTCATACTAATGAAATATTTTGGAATTCTGAAAACTATAAAATATTAAATCTTTATAGTCCGTCTATATCCATATATCCCCACGTGGGTCAAGGTTATTGGAGTCACTTAACGAAGCTAGGTGATGTATTACTAGGATGGGAAACGCTGATTACGTAAATTTTGCTCAGATTTTCAAATTTAGGCTTGAGGTTCTTTTACGAACACGAAAATATTCGGACTCGGGACCTGTCCCTTGGATTTTTTCATCTTAATATATCCATCGATTCCGGCCGGTTAAAACTCGCGGCTCTCGGTACCAGATGCAAGGAACTTAACCCCTAGACCTTCGAGCGATATTAAAACCCTAGACCTTTGAGAGCGATATTAAATCATTATTTCCGATCAAAAAAAACTATAATAAATTATGGGAAAATATATTGTGCACTTCAATTTTTTCAATAACAACTTTATTTATTTTCAACCACATGAACATCTTACGTCATATTTCGTCTAGATTCTTTGGATATAGGCCTGTCTATTGTTGTCTGCCTTTAAATATTTTATACAAATATTGAAATTAAATAATTATGAAATGACGATTAATTACGAAATGAATAGTTGCAATGAAATTCAAACCGAAAAATTTGCTAATAACAGATTTTAAAGGACTTCATTAAACGAAATAATATATATATAGGCTATATATATATATATATATATATATATATATATATATATATGTATGTATATATATATATATATATATATATATATATAGCCTATATGTCTTTCTTTCTCTCATTTCCCCGTTCTTATTTATTTCCTTAATTTAAACTCTCCCTTTTAGGTGCTTTTACATCTCACATGTCATCCTGGCATTACAGTGACACGAACTGTCGGAAAGGATGTTTCAACTTTGGATCACATACACTTTTTTTTGACCACATCAGTTAAATGCGGACCACCAGACAGCAAGAATATTTAAGACAAGACACAGCAATCATTCACACACTAATACAAAACAAGGCGAATATAATAGGGTGATTATGAGGGTCAAATAGTGTCCGGAGACTATTTTGGGCTTAAAGTATACCGACATTTGTCCTACAGATGAGGAAAAAACTTTTCCTAGGAAACTTGTCCCGAGTGATCGGTTCCGATGCTAACCCCGAGACCACAGCAGTGGACTTAATCATTCTTACTAAAATTAAATAAACTCTTTGGAAGACACCCCGAAGAACCAAATTCGATTTGACTAAAACTGTCACTCACTATCAGATAAGAAATAGGGAGTTACATGATGCACCGTGTTTCGCACTTCTCGTATTAAATGGTTACTTATGAGGCTGAGTTCCAGACCCTACTTTAGTTCTATAGACGGGAATCAAACATTAGACTCCGGACTCTTTTCTTCCTAATTATCTGATAACTTCTCATATATCAGAAATTCGAACAATTTTTACAGTTGTCAATATTGAAAAGTCCATAGTTAAGTAAATGTATTTAAAAATTAACATTCGAACAAATGTCGGTCGTTTCTGGGATTTTCCAAATATTAAATAGGCCTACGATCTCATACAGCGCATACTACATAATTTTAATAAGACATCGGAAAACCAAAGTAGAAAAATTGTGTATATTCTTGGATAATACAATGATAGAGCTTGATTATACGGATTTAATGAGCATTCATTCTTCATCAGCCTACATTTTCCTCTCGAAATAGCTTCATAACTGGTTCCAGACTGTAGTTATTTATATAATGAGTTTCCTGTTTCTAATGTTTTATTGCTTAATTTATATTTCCAAGCAAAAAAAACATACACTTATGTAATCAACCAAATCAAAACCACAAAAAAGAACTTCCAATGTTATTGGGAACAACTGTTTATACGTATTCCAATAATGTAGAAAAAAATAATAATTTATACATTTTTAACTCCCTGGCTGCAAACCTTCATTAAGGTTTATAGCTTCCTTGGAAAACCTTAGCCTCAGTTATTCTTCGTATCGTTCAAAATAGATTCAAATGTTCCTCCTTCCTATCTTTCAAAATAGATTCAAATGTTCCTCCTGTGAGAGGTTGAATAGTTTCTACTATTTCTAACTATACCAGGATAATCCAAACAGGGTTCTCCATTACATCCTGACGTTCTTAAAGATAACTCTTTTAAAATTGAACACACTTTAAGAATATAAAACAATATTTTCCACTGCTTTCATGTTCTGGGGTGGAGTGAGGAATATCAGGATAGATCACAGATATCGTGCACGAAATTAAGTATGGAATATTCTGATTTTTTTTTTAAGTTTTGACGACTTAGTAGGCCTATATAGTGATTGAATATCAGTGAACGCAGATGAAAATGGCTTCGACTACCTCATCGTTATCTGCCAAAAAAAATCGGTATTCGATAACTATCGATGACATATTTTATCACAGACGGTAAAATAGTGTTGTAGGCCTATACTCCTTATAGTATACTATACAAAAAAATAATTGTTGAAGTGCAAGAAAACTGTAAGTACTTGATTTTGAGAGTTGTACATAAATAATTTAAACTCTAAAAAATAAATAAATTTATGTGAAAATAACTTTAAGGTTATATGTTCCGCTCGGTTCTAAAGTGTCGTTTTTTAGTAATATTAGTGTCTATATATCTTAATTTAGGTTCAGGACTTCTGTCAAAAACACATTCATTACACCCGTTTACTAGAAGATGCTTCTGGATTGTTTGTTACTTTATCATTAGTAATATAAACATTCTTATAAAATCAGTGAATAGACAAATATCTCATCATAACAAAACAAATCAGTGAATAGACAAATATCTCATCATAACAAAACAAAGCTTGGACAAAGAAATAATACAGTATTTTACCTATAGTTTTATACTTTTTTATAATAAATATGTTATAATACATATTTTTGACTATTTTTGCTACATATTTTGAATTCAAAAAGGCATACGATTCAATTAAGAGGGAGAAGTTAGTTAAACTTATACGAATGTGTCTAAATGGCACAAAGAGTAGGGTGCGTGTAGGCATACAGTTTTCGGATACTTTTGAAATCCAGAATGGTTGAAGCAAGGGGATGCACTATCTCCTCTACTGTTTTATTTTGTACTAGAGCATGCCATCAAATCTTTAGAGGATGAAGAAGGCCTACAACTCAATGGTATTAATAAGTTTTTAGTTTATACTGATGATGCAGTACTATTGGCCGATAGCGAGGAGATACAAAAGGCCAACACGCACACACTACTGAGTAACACTAAGATATTGGGACTGGAAGTAAATATCAATAAAACTAAATATATGGTCACACATAAAAATATATTATATAATGGAAATGGACAGCTAATGACAAATGAGGGAAATTTTGAGGAAGTTGCCGAATTCAAATACCTAGGAACAATAATCACAAACAGGAATGAGATGCACAAGAAAATTAAACATAGGCTCAATTCTGGAAATGAGTGTTATTATGCAATACAGAGACTCTTGACTTCCCAACTCCTTTCAAAAAACGTTAAATTGAAAATATATAAAACTATTATTCTACCAGTTATATTATATGGATGCGAAACATGGACAATTACTTTAAGAGAGGAAAGGAGATTACGATATTTGAGAATAAAGTTCTTAGGAAAATTTTTGGACCAAAGAGAGATGAACAGATAGGTGAATGGAGAAGACTGCATATCAGTGAATTACATGGTCTTTATAGAAAGCCAGACTGCGAGGGCAGGACATGGGGCACGAATGGGGAATGAAAGATGTGCATGGAAGCATCTTGTAGGAAAACCAGAGGGAAAACACCCAGTTGGTAGACCAAGAATGAGGTGGGAGAATAACATTAACTATGATTTGAGGGAAGTAAATTGTACAGGGGATGATGGGAAAACATTCGCTCAGGATAGGGATATACGGAGAGCTTATGTCCGCGCGGCCATGAATCTACGGGTTCGATAGTGCCAATGAATTAGGTAGTTAGTTAGTTATTGCTACATATTTATTTGTACATATTTGGAGATTAATATTACATAAAAATCCGAACTCTACTTATGACATTCTTCAAAACAATTTCACTTTGTAAAACTTTACAAAATATGTTCAAAAGTACGGCCTACCGTTTCGGTACAAACTTTGCAATGTCATCTTCTTCTTCTTCTTCTTCTTCGTCACGGTTTAGGCTTATTTACTAGCCTGTTCCGGCTCCAAATTGCTGCTGTTTCCATCTTTTCTTTGGTCTTCCCAAACTTCTTTTTCCTCGTGGTGAATAGCTGTGTGCTACTTTCGGTATTCTATTCTCAGTCATCCTTGCTAAGTGTTCTTTCCAGTTTGTCCTATATTTCACTATTGTTGTATTTAATTCCTCTACTTTTAGTTGCTGTCTTATTTCTGTGTAGTGTTTTGCAATGTCATATACTTTGAAAGACTCCAAGCATGCGCTGCAAGGACCCGATCGATGAACTCTTCCTCCAATTCGATTGAAGTCTCATACACCAAGCTCTTCAAATGTCCCCATACACAAAAATCAAGAAGGTGGGGAAGGGTGAACGAGCAGGCCATCAATGGGACCACCACAGCTAATCCGCTTCTCACCAAATTCGCGATTCGAAGCTTTTCGGACTTCACAAGTGTCATAAATAAAGTTTCAACTGCAGAATTTTTATACTCTACAGTATAACACAATTTCTGGTTTTCTCATTCAATAATTAGTTTCAGATCCATAATCATATAACGAAACATAGTTTGTTTTGTTCTATTGTATCGTCCCTAGAAGTTTGGGTATTGAATTTAGTTACACCCTGTATACGCAATTTAATTGGTACGGGCAAATAAGAATTATGCAATAAGGAAGATTATCTTGAAGGGTGTTGGAATGGAAGAGAGGAAGACCTCCCAATTCGTGGATATAGTAGATAAGAATCAATATGATTTAAAGGGTACTAGACGATATGGAATGGATGAATAGGGACGAATGGAGAAAGGAAATAAAACTTTAAGCACAGAAAGATTATAAACATTGGTTACTTTATATATATATATATATATATATATATATATATATATATATATATATATAATTAATTGATTACCGGTAATTTATATAGCATATATATATTATATTTTTGACATTTGGCAATGAAGGCAAAGTTTACTTTAGAGACTCGAGTTCAAATCCCGACTCAAGCATTCTTTTTTTCTTTTCATACCATATATATATATAAATTACTGGTAATCAGTTAATTAATTAATAAGCCAGAAGGAAATAGAACAGCAAGAAGACCTATAAGAAGAGGGAAGATTGCTTTAAAATTTCCTTTTGTCGGAACAGGCCAAGAGGCCTGTGTAAATGAGGATATTTTTTCAGATTGTAAATTATACAGAGTGAAAACGGACTCTTCCGATAGTGATCCCACAACAGACCCGGAGGTCCTTGGGGTAGTAGGAGGTTAAGGCTCCCACTTTTTCTAGACAATCGGCACTTTACGTCAGCCGGGTTGTCAGCCCTGCGTGACGGCCGCCTTTACCCCCAGAACAAGCGTCTGGTACTCATTTCCGTTAGAGGCTGAGTCGACCCCAGGGCCATAGTGCCGCCAGAGGGTTTGGGTCAGTTTAAAAATCCTGACCCCAACGGGACTTGAACCCTCGACCCTCCGGCTTGTAGCTCAGTGCCTTAACCACTACGCTACGGCGTGCCCCCCCACTCTTCCGATATAGTTTCAGATATTGTTCAGGAATGAATTTTCATATGGTAGGTACATAAAGGAAACCACGGTTTGAAGTTGATGACTCAGATATTAATTAAATGTATCATTTAATATGTATATATTATAAAATGTAACAAAGGAATGGGATCAGAGCGCTATTTTATCTGGGGGTTTATTTCTTGGTCTAACCGTGTGAAATTTCAAAATATATAGCCTACATATTGATGATTTCTGAGTGCGACCCGTATCTGGAGTTCTGGTAGCGATCTCACGGGTGTTCTAATATTCTTGTACCAAAGCACTTACGAAAATATGTCGTTAGAATTAATTTCCACTTTGTATTATATTTTATCTTATTCTATACTGTTCTGTCCTAGAGCAGGTCCTTCACTGCATTCATGGCATGAAAACTGCTTTACTAGGTAATTATAGGTGTGGCAGTTTCCCGTTGCTTTCCACACCGTAGGATGATGATGGCCAGAGGCCTTTCTTTTGGGCCTTAAAATTTCCTGACATTTGCCTTAAAGGAGAGGAAAAACCCCGAAAAAACGTCACCCAGGAAACTTGTCCCGAGCGGGAATCGAACTCGGGCTTGCTGCGTGACAAAGCGAATGTAAAGCGATACCAGATATTCCTACAATTTTAAAATTACATTATAAGATTCTTATTAGATCCGATTCCGATTCCGATTGAGGGTCTTTCCACTTTTCAGCGGTTGCCCTTTTACCAGCCGGCTGCTGGACCTTCACATCCACATGTGCCAATCACAGAGGCAGATGATCAACAGCCAGTGTAGGGGTGACATGTGGTTAGCATGTCGAGTCCACCAGTCGTTATAGCTGGTTCCTCAACCTGGAGCCGCTACTTATTGTAGCTACCCAATTGCCTCACGATGCTGGGTGGGCACCGGTCCCATACTGGCAGAAATACCATGAGAAAATTTCTTCCCCCATGGAGACTCGAACCAACGCAAGTCCCGTGGCTCTGCGCCAAGGCTTCCTACCTTAACCGCTCGGCTACGGCGCGGGACCTTATTAGATCCACACTGATGATTTATTTACAGGCATTAAGATACTTTAGGATGTAGAGGTTGGCTTCCAACTTTGTAGACAATAGAATGAGATGTCAGCCGGATATTCAGCCCTACCTCCAGAGCATGCATCTGGTCCCTAGGTCATGGTATCGTCGGAGGGTTTAGGCCAGTTTAAAAACACTGACCCCATCGGGACTCGAACCCCCGACTTTCCGACTTGTAGCGCATTGCCTTAACCAACTACATCATGGCAAGTCCCCATGTGGAAAAAAACTATCGATATCGGAAGATGAAAGCCGTATGTACATTACCATGAATGTTTTTTTCCCAGAGAAGCGTTGCGATATACCAAGGCCGTAACCAAAAATATATCTGCCTTTTTTAACTGCAAGGCACAGAAATTGAAGTCAGAATCCAATAATGGCAGCCCAATGTGCGAAGCAGATGGATTCTCTGCGTAAATAAAGCGGAATGTAGTGTGATGGGATGCGGATTATGCACTTTACCAATTCACGGGTTGTAGCCTATTACTTTCCTCTAGTTTAAATGAGAACTTTAGCGCTGGATTTTAATGTCTTGCAGTTAAAAACGGCACATACTTTTTGGACATGGCTTGTATATTACAACGCTTCTCTTGGAGAAATTTCAAGGTAGGTTTCGGCATGCAATGGTTGACAGTTCCCTTGTTAGTGCCTACCGAATGTCAGTTCTGTTCAATCTTCGAACTATCAATCAATATAACGGACAAAATTAATTTACAGTTTTAACATGACCTTCAACATACCGCCTTTTACTGTTTTATCTCGTGATAAGAATAAAAATTGCAGTAGTCTTTCTAAAATAAAATACATTTAACTTAATTATTCAATTCAGAACTTCAAAAACCAGATATACCAGACCATTTCGAAGGTCACTAGTTTTTAAATGTCAATTAGAAAACCACTTGCCTCTCACTACTTTCGAATAAAATTACCACAAATAAGAATTATCACCCTACGTTATATTAATTATTCATTAATACTTAATTTGTAATGTACATATTCTGTAGTTTTGTAAAATCATTTATAGGCACTACATATCAAGCAATGAAATTTCGCATATTGGTTCTGATGTACTGTTTTCTTACCGCGGATATTCCGCTGCATTAAATATTTATGCTCTCTTAGAAGGTATACGTGGGCTTTGCTAGTCATGCACAACGCAAACCATCTGTGTCCGTGTCAAAATAAAATTAACGTTATCCAAAAATGTCACTCTTTATTTTAGATAACATTTGTCTGTTCACATTATAAAGATAGAAGTAAGTTAGCGAGTCAGATATATATTTAAAGGATGTGACACTATGAGGTTTATTTTAATTAATATATGAAGTTAGAATTGTTCACGACTAACCTCGTATTAGCAGATTTCTTGAAGACTAGTTTCCATATGTAACGTACCGAAACTAGTCTTCAAAAAATCTACAAATATGAGGTGAAACTCTTAGAAAGAATTAATAATGATGCGTAACGTATCGAAACTAGTCTTCAAGAAATCTACAAATATGAAGTGAAACTCTTAGAAAGAATTAATAATGATGCGTAACGTATCGAAACTAGTCTTCAAGAAATCTATAAATATGAAGTGAAACTCTTAGTAAGAATTAATAATGATGCGTAACGTATCGAAACTAGTCTTCAAGAAATCTACAAATATGATGTGAAACTCTTAGAAAGAATTAATAATGATGCATAACGTATCGAAACTAGTCTTCAAGAAATCTATAAATATGAAGTGAAACTCTTAGAAAGAATTAATAATGATGCGTAACGTATCGAAACTAGTCTTCAAGAAATCTACAAATATGATGTGAAACTCTTAGAAAGAATTAATAATGATGCGTAACGTATCGAAACTAGTCTTCAAGAAATCTACAAATATGAAGTGAAACTCTTAGAAAGAATTAATAATGATGCGTAACGTATCGAAACTAGTCTTCAAGAAATCTACAAATATGAGGTGAAACTCTTAGAAAGAATTAATAATGATGCGTAACGTATCGAAACTAGTCTTCAAGAAATCTACAAATATGAAGTGAAACTCTTAGAAAGAATTAATAATGATGCGTAACGTATCGAAACTAGTCTTCAAGAAATCTACAAATATGAGGTGAAACTCTTAGAAAGAATTGATAATGATACGTACTGTATGGAAACTAGTCTTCAAGAAATCTACAAATATGAGGTGAAACTCTTAAAAAGAATTAATAATGATGCGTAACGTATCGAAACTAGTCTTCAAGAAATCTACAAATATGAAGTGAAACTCTTAGAAAGAATTAATAATGATGCGTAACGTATCGAAACTAGTCTTCAAGAAATCTACAAATATGAGGTGAAACTCTTAGAAAGAATTGATAATGATACGTACTGTATGGAAAATAGTCTTCAAGAAATCTACAAATATGAGGTGAAACTCTTAGAAAGAATTAATAATGATGCGTAACGTATCGAAACTAGTCTTCAAGAAATCTACAAATATGAGGTGAAACTCTTAGAAAGAATTGATAATGATACGTACTGTATGGAAACTAGTCTTCAAGAAATCTACAAATATGAGGGGAAACTCTTAGAAAGAATTGATAATGATATGTTACGTATGGAAACTAGCCTTCAAGAAATCTACAAATATGAGGTGAAACTCTTAGAAAGAATTGATAATGATACGTACTGTATGGAAACTAGTCTTCAAGAAATCCACAAATATGATGTGAAACTCTTAGAAAGAATAAATAATGATGCGTAACGTATCGAAACTAGTCTTCAAGAAATCTACAAATATGAAGTGAAACTCTTAGAAAGAATTAATAATGATGCGTAACGTATCGAAACTAGTCTTCAAGAAATCTACAAATATGAGGTGAAACTCTTAGAAAGAATTGATAATGATACGTACTGTATGGAAACTAGTCTTCAAGAAATCTACAAATATGAGGTGAACCTCTTAGAAATAATTGATAATGATATGTTACGTATGGAAACTAGCCTTCAAGAAATATACAAATATGAGGTGAAACTCTTAGAAAGAATTGATAATGATACGTACTGTATGGAAACTAGTCATCAAGAAACCTACAAATATGAGGTGAAACTCTTAGAAATAATTGATAATGATATGTTACGTATGGAAACTAGCCTTCAAGAAATCTACAAATATGAGGGGAAACTGTTAGAAAGAATTGATAATGATACGTACTGTATGGAAACTAGTCTTCAAGAAATCTACAAATATGAGGTGAAACTCTTAGAAAGAATTGATAATGATGCGTAACGTATCGAAACTAGTCTTCAAGAAATCTATAAATATGAGGTGAAACTCTTAGAAAGAATTGATAATGATACGTACTGTATGGAAACTAGCCTTCAAGAAATCTACAAATATGAGGTGAAACTCTTAGAAAGAATTGATAATGATACGTACTGTATGGAAACTAGTCTTCAAGGAATCTACAAATATGAGGTGAAACTCTTAGAAAGAATTGATAATGATGCGTAACGTATCGAAACTAGTCTTCAAGAAATCTATAAATATGAGGTGAAACTCTTAGAAAGAGAATTGATAATTATATGTTACGTATGGAAACTAGTCTTCAAGAAATCTACAAATATGAGGGGAAAATCTTAGAAAGAATTGATAATTATATTTTATGTATGGAAACTAGCCTTCAAGAAATCTACAAATATGATGTGAAACTCTTAGAAAGTATTGATAATCATATGTTACGTATAGAAACTAGTCTTCTAGAAATCTACAAATTTGAGGGGAAACTCTTAGAAAGAATTGATAATTATATGTTACGTATGGAAACTATCCTTCAAGAAATCTACAAATATGAGGGGAAACTCTTACAAAGAATTGATAATTATATGTTACGTATAGAAACTAGTCTTCAAGAAATCTACAAATATGAGGGGAAACTCTTAGAAAGAATTGATAATTATATGTTACGTATAGAAACTAGTCTTCAAGAAATCTACAAATATGAGGGGAAAATCTTAGAAAGAATTGATAATTATATTTTATGTATGGAAACTAGCCTTCAAGAAATCTACAAATATGATGTGAAACTCTTAGAAAGTATTGATAATCATATGTTACGTATAGAAACTAGTCTTCTAGAAATCTACAAATTTGAGGGGAAACTCTTAGAAAGAATTGATAATTATATGTTACGTATGGAAACTAGCCTTCAAGAAATCTACAAATATGAGGGGAAACTCTTACAAAGAATTGATAATTATATGTTACGTATAGAAATTAGTCTTCAAGAAATCTACAAATATGAGGGGAAACTCTTAGAAAGAATTGATAATTATATGTTATGTATGGAAACTAGTCTTGAAGAAATCTACAAATATGAGGGGAAACTCTTAGAAAGAATTGATAATTATATGTTATGTATGGAAACTAGCCTTCAAGAAATCTACAAATATGAGGTAAATCTCTTAGAAAGAATTGATAATGATATGTTACGTATGGAAACTAGTCTTCAAGAAATCTACAAATATGAGGGGAAACTCTTAGAAAGAATTGATAATTATATGTTACGTATAGAAACTAGTCTTCAAGAAATCTACAAATATGAGGGGAAAATCTTAGAAAGAATTGATAATTATATTTTATGTATGGAAACTAGCCTTCAAGAAATATACAAATATGATGTGAAACTCTTAGAAAGTATTGATAATCATATGTTACGTATAGAAACTAGTCTTGTAGAAATCTACAAATTTGAGGGGAAACTCTTAGAAAGAATTGATAATTATATGTTACGTATGGAAATTATCCTTCAAGAAACCTACAAATATGAGGGGAAACTCTTACAAAGAATTGATAATTATATGTTACGTATGGAAACTAGCCTTCAAGAAATCTACAAATATGAGGTGAAACTCTTAGAAAGAATTCATAATGATATGTTACGTATGGAAACTAGCCTTCAAGAAATCTACAAATATGAGGTGAAACTCTTAGAAAGAATTCATAATGATATGTTACGTATGGAAACTAGCCTTAAAGAAATCTACAAATATGAGGTGAAACTCTTAGAAATAATTGATAATGATATGTTACGTATGGAAACTAGCCTTCAAGAAATCTACAAATATGAGGTGAAACTCTTAGAAAGAATTCATAATGATATGTTACGTATGGAAACTAGCCTTCAAGAAATCTACAAATATGAGGTGAAACTCTTAGAAAGAATTGATAATGATATGTTACGTATGGAAACTAGCCTTTAAGAAATCTACAAATATGAGGTGAAACTCTTAGAAATAATTCATAATGATATGTTACGTATGGAAACTAGCCTTCAAGAAATCTACAAATATGAGGTGAAACTCTTAGAAATAATTGATAATGATATGTTACGTATGGAAACTATCCTTCAAGAAATCTACAAATATGAGGTGAAACTCTTAGAAAGAATTGATAATGATACGTACTGTATGGAAACTAGCCTTCAAGAAATCTACAAATATGAGGTGAAACTCTTAAAAAGAATTTATTATTATATATTACGTATGGAAACTAGTCTTCAACTTAAAAAGAATTCATAATGATATGTTACGTATGGAAACTAGCCTTCAAGAAATCTACAAGTATGAGGTGAAACTCTTAGAAAGAATTAATAATGATACATAATGTATGGAAACTAGTCTTTCAAGAAATCTACAAATATGAGGTGAAACTCTTAAAAAGAATTGATAAATATATGTTACGTGTGGAAACTAGTATTCAAATTAAAAAGAATTGATAATGATATGTTACGTATGGAAACTAGCCTTCAAGAAATCTACAAATATGAGGTGAAACTCTTAGAAAGAATTGATAATGATACGTAACATATGGAAACTAGTCTTCCAGAAATCTACAAATATGAGGTGAAACTCTTAGTAAGAATTGATAATGATACGTTACGTATGGAAAATAGCCTTCAAGAAATCTACAAATGCGATGTGAATCTCTTAGAAAGAATTGATAATCATACGTTGCGTATGGAAAGTAGTCTTCAAGAAATCTACAAATGTGATGTGAAACCCTTAGAAAAAATTGATAATGATATGTTACGTATGGAAACTTGTCTTCAAGAAAACAACAAATATGATGTGAAACTCTTAGAAAGAATTGATAATTATATGTTACATATGGAAACTGGTCTTTAAGAAATTTACAAATATGAGGTGAACTTCTTAGAAAGAATTGATAATGATACGTTACGTATGGAAAATAGTCTTCAAGAAATCTACAAATATGAGAAACTCTTAGAAAGAATTGATAATCATACGTTGCGTATGGAAAGTAGTCTTAAAGAAATCTACAAATGTGATGTGAAACTCTCACAAAGAATTGATAATGATATGTTATATAGGGAAACTAGTCTTCAAAAAAACGTACAAATATGATGTGAAACTCTTAGAAAGAATTGATAATGATATTTTACGTATGGAAACTAGTCTTCAAGAAATCTACAAATATGAGGGGAAACTCTTAGAAAGAATTGATAATCATACATTGCGTATGGAATGTAGTCTTCAAGAAATCTACAAATGTGATGTGAAACTCTTAGAAAGAATTGATAATCATATGTTACATATGGAAACTAATCTTCAAGAAATTTACAAATATGAGGAGAAACTCTTAGAAAGAATTGATAATTATACGTTACCTATGGAGTATTCAAGAAATCTACAAATATGAGGAGAAACTCTTAGAAAGAATTGATAATCATACATTGCGTATGGAAAGTAGTCTTCAAAAAATCTACAAACGTGATGTGAAACTCTTAAAAAAAATTGATAATGATATGTTACGTATGGAAACTAGTATTCAAGGAAACTACAAATATGAGGTGAAACTCTTAGATAGAATTGATAATGATATGTTACGTATGGAAACTAGTCTTCAAGAAATCTATAAATATGATGTGAACCTCTTAGAAAAAATTGATATTGATACGTTACATATCCGATCTAGTCTTCAAGAAATCTACAAATATGAGGTGAAACTCTTAGAAAGAATTGATAATGGTATGTTACGTATGGAAACTAGCCTTCAAGAAATCTACAAGTATGAGGTGAACCTCTTAGAAAGAATTGATAACGATACATTACGTATGGAAACTAGTTAAATGATATATTTAATGTTTTTTTTTCTATATAACCAGATTTTCCTTTCTTTGAATGAGATTGCAGGGTAGGAAAACAGTTTAAGAAAATTACGTATCATCCTGAAATACATAACAAATTTCAAAAAAATGTCAAGAAATTCAATATTACATTGGCACCGATAAATAAATTTAGCCTTGCTAATCTATTAATAACTAATAAGAAATCGAACACACCAGATAGCAAAAAATCTGGAATTTATCAAATTAATTGTAAGGACTGCAATAAAGTATACATAGGAAAAACAAAAAGGAATTTGGACACTCGCACTAAGGAACACTTCAGAAATATTAAAAATGGTGAAATTGAAAAATCAGCTATTGCAGCACATAGTTTATTGGAGAATCATAAAATTGAAAAAGAAGCCCTACTTTTAAAACATTTGGAAAAACCTTTAGAATTAACAATTTGAGAGAAGAACAAATTTAGATCCATGAATTTCGAGATTCCTGATGAACGTGACCTCATCTCAAAGTTCATCAAATCAACACCAGATGGCAACGTTATTGATGGAGATTCCAACGATTCCAACGAAAATCCGGTAGTCATAATGTCGGTTGAAAATGAGAGAGATCCTTCTCTCGAAAACTAGTTCCCGTGTTTGAAGAAACGTAAATGACTCATTAATTTACGAAATTTTTTAGTGTTTCAAATGTATGATTTCACGTGTATTTAACACAATATCTGGTTGTATAGAAACATGTTAAATATATCAATGAAAAGTACAAACCTTGAGGTAAAGTGTCCATATAGAAAAAGAAGAATAACTCACTGAACTTTAATGCAAAACGTATTTATTTCTACCGCTCGGTACAAAACTGGGATGCGGACCAGATGAGTTCTTAACTATCGGCAACTTCCGATGTTTATATTGTCTACATAAATTTCGAATTCTACCCTTCTTTGCAGATAAGTGAAGAACAGTCATTTGGCAATAATTTTAGAGTCAAGAAAGATGAATTAGCGAGAGTTAGTAAAATGCTTTTTACCAGCTAGATTTCGTATCTGGCCCACTATGCGGTGCCCACCCAGCATCGTGAGGCATTTGGGTAGCTACAATAAGTAGCGACTCCAGGTTGAGAATACCAGCTATAACGGCTAGAGGATCCGACATGCTGACCACATGTCACCCTACACTGGCTAGATGATCGTCTACCTCTGTGGTTAACACATGTGGATGTGAGGCCAACAGCCGACTGGTCAGCCAAAAGTCTTCTAGGACTGTCGCACTTTGAGTTTTTTTTATACCAAGAAGATAATAATAATAATAATAATAATAATAATAATAATAATGATTTATTTTAGCTGGCAGAGTTAAGGCCATAAGGCCTTCTCTTCCACTCAACCAGCGAATAGTAAAATTATACAAAAATTACGTACATATTACAATTTTAAGATATTAAAATACAGACTAAACAAAATACAATGATGATGGATCTAATACTAGCTAATGCTAACAAAAACATAGAATATAATAAAATTAAAATGATATAAAATAAAGTAAGTAGCTTCCTACATGATTATTAATAGAATGCTCTATATAGTTGTTATGTAGTTAATGTTTTCATTGTGTCGAACTTAAGATATCAGTTAATTTGGATTTAAATAATGATAGCGATTGACAGTCCCTGACATGACTGGGAAGTGAGTTCCATGCTCTAGCCATAGATATTGTGTAAGATTCAGAGTACAGACAGGTCCTGTGTTGTGGTATCAAAAGTAAAGAAGAGTCTTGTGATCTTGTTCCTAAATTGTGATGAGCCGATAAATGTTGAAAACGTGTTGTTAAATAAGTTGGTAAATATGTGTGCAGAATTTTGAATAGTAAGGTATGTGAATGTAAAGTTCTTCTGTCATTTAGGCGTAGCCATGATAAGGCCTGAAATGAAGGAGACGCGTGGTCATAACGACGGAGATTGAATATAAATCGAATGCACGCATTATGAGCACGCTGTAGTCTGTCAGATAGATCAGTTGTCAGATTAGTCAGCAATATGTCGCAGTAGTCGAAGTGTGGCATTATAAGAGTCTGTATAAGTATTTGTTTTAATTTTGTAGGAAGGGAAGCTCGGGATAAGTAGATTCCCGGGCAAGCGTGCTCTGCCATACCGTTCATCCGATTGAGATGGAGTTTTTTTTAAAATATATTCAGGAGATTCCGGGAATGAACATAGGCTATAAGATAGTTGTAATAATCAACCACTCCACCCATAGAAATCACTCTTTGTAGTGAAAAACGTGAAATAGAGTTCCTATTTTGACGCATAAATGGCTTACGCTGCCTAAACCATAACATATACACAAATTGATGTACACAGAATTGAACATCTAAAAAACTCTACAAAAAAAAGTAGAGTATAAGAGCACACGGCTGGTGGTAAAAACACATTAACATTTATTTAGGAGTAGCAGCGCACGCCGGGTATTAGCTAGTTAATCAATATAATTGAGTTTATTCCAATATATTATTGTATTTAAACTCCGTTCTATATTTTATTACAACAAGCATTCTAAACCCGTGTTTTTACCAACTTCATATATATAGATATTGAATAGAATACTAAGTGTGAACTCGTGTCTGTTATGGAGTTAGTTCGTTTGATAGGGCCAAGATTATAAACCCACTTAAAATGAAGAGAGTTCAAGTTCATTCCATTCTAGCGTCACATTTAATACGTATCACGTAAGGTCCTTCTTATTGTAATAACAAAGTACATGTTAACCAATTACCACAATTTAAGTAGCTGCACAATACTGCTGTCCAAGGTTCATGGCAGCATGGACATAAACTCTCCATACATTCCTATCCTGAATTAATGTTTTCCAATCATTTTCTGTATAATTCACCTCCCTCAAATCATGATTAATGTTATTTTCCTCGTTCTTGGCTTTCCTACTGGGTGCTTTCCCTTTGGTTATCCTACAAGAAATAGCCTATAATGAGCAATATTTCAGTATAACAAACACAATAAATATATAAATAAATAAGCGTGTTGTGACAGCTCTGAAGAATCAAGGCCGGCTAAAGTGTTTATCGTTACTGGTTAGAATTACAAAATACATCAAACTCAGTTTCATTTTTCTTAATATAATTCCACTGATGGCTCTAGCGTGGATACTAGTCGAATTTATTCTAGTTTACTTCACAAATTACTTACAATTTCCAAATTTCCTCTATTTATTTTACACTTATTCACTTTATACACATAAAAGAGTCTATTACAAACACAGTTATTTTATTAAGTTCTTCGCACTCGCTGACGGTTTCACATAGAACATCTTGTGTTCGCTCCTCAGGTCATTTCAATGGTCCACAATCCAGACACAACTGGTCGCTCAGAGCCTAGTTACCTTCTTACATATGCAAGGGTGAGGAATAATCTGGACGCCAGTTTAGACTTCTGTAGATTGGAAGCCTCGAGAGTCAGATTATTCTAGACTCGATGCATCTGGGAAATGATTTAGCCGAAAAGCATTTCTGGAGAGGTCGTTTCTTAGCTGGACACTACCCTAATCTAACTTCTATTGGCTTATAAGGAGTCCTGCTACCGTCCGCGAAATTCAAAGGCGGTACTTTGAGCTTCAGATCAACAAAGCTTCACAATAATTTTTCTCCTTCTTAATTCTAGCTATTGAATTATTCTCATGAGGACAAGTGTAGTCCCTACTCCTATACTCAAAGAAAGGTTTATATTTTATAGCCGAAAAACGAAGTGGATTGTCAAATATGCTAACAGTTACACTATACAGTTATAAAAATGAGCTTCGTCACCCCGGCTAACACTTTCAAAAGTTTGAATTAAACTCTTTGATATTTAATTAAAACAAAACATAATACCAGAACGAGATACAATAATGCATTGATAGTAGTCTAAATGTTGTAAACAATAGTAACTTAATAATATATATTGTATGCGTTGCTTATGTTCTGTAGCATTCCAATACAATACAACGTCGTTTTAAATCCCCACACTGTTAGCCGACTTCCCGAGGATTACATGGAACGAGACCTTGTGAATTAGTTGCGCAGGCGCATTCAAGCTTATCGGTAGTATATCGTGCTGCATTTCAAGTAAAGTAGCAGGCTGCCCAATGCTACTCTGTAGCTGCCTTGTTAGCATTCCAGAACGGCATAACAGTGAGATTTCAGTTGCTCCGAGTAAAGTCCTGTGTACACGTAATAAAGGCGATAGAATTTTTTTTTTTAGCTGAGACTGATTGTCCGCAATTTCTGCAAAACGTTCTTAAGACCCAAACTCTCCCAGAATAAATATGACATTAGTAGTAGTAATAGTAGTATCAGGTGAATTTATTCAGCTTATTTCATTTATACTCTGTATAAAGTAACAGGTTACACTTTTATTTATACTGGATCTTAGTATTTCTTTCGTAAAATGATCAAATTGCTTTCTATCACAAAATACAGTAAAAGCGCCTTATTCGCGCGGGATATGTTCCGCAAATATGCCGCGAATACAGAAACTGTGCCGCTATTTTTTAACCCGCGAATAAGGAGCTTTTGCTGTACGCATTGTCGTTCTATGAAATGCTTTGTATCCATCCATCCATCCATAGTAATTCTGCCCGAAGTCAGGTCCTTCACTGCAATCATAGCATTTTCAAGCCATGCTTGCAGCTTTACTAGGGAATTGTAGGTGTGGTAGCTTCCCGTTGCTTTCCACACCGGTGAAGGATGATGATGATAATGATAAGGATGATGATAATGATGGCCATATGATTTCGGGGACCATTTGGGCCTTAAAGTTTTCCTGACATTTGTCTGACAGGTGAGGAAAACCCCCGATAAAAACCTCACCCAGAAAAACTGACCCGACCCGCTGCGTGACAAGGCAGCACGCTACCTCGAGACCACAGCGGTGGACTATGCTTTGTATATGGTCTAAATATAAATAAACCTATACACTAAATTGACGGTTTTCTAACTCTTCATACTTCCACGGTTGTAACTATGCTTTATACTAAGTATACTCGTAAGCATTTAGATTTTTATACTTTCTTTACCTTGTCGTGGTGGAGTGGCTTGCGTGCTTGAATGATCCCGAGAGCTATGCCGACGGTAGCATTGCTGTCGATAGGGTTACCCATGCCGGACTGGTCGAAGGTGATAAGCCAAACGAAAAAAGTACTTGATCGAAAGAGTGACGATCTTTCACCGTAAAAATACAACCGTCAAGAAATGCGGACATGGGTTCAACTGGGGTAAAATTTTCCGGAGGACAAATAGTCCCCCATTCGGTTCTCCGGGCGGGGACTACTTCAGGGAACCCATGCCAAAGGTTCAAACATAGGGACATGTTCCTAGGAACATGGAAAAAGCTAGTTAGACTTATACGAATGTGTCTAAATGGCACAAAGAGTAGGGTGCGTGTAGGCAAACAGTTATCGGACTTTTTTTAAATCCAGAATGGGTTGAAGCAAGGAGATGCACTATCTCCTCTACTATTTAATTTTGTACTAGAGTATGCCATCAAATCTTTAGAGAATGAGGAATGCCTACAACTTGTACCGGGTCTCAGTGGTAGGCAAGAGATCTCAGGGTTGTGAACTTTTTATAAGCAAAAGAACAAGGTACAAGTTTTCCACTCAATTTTAACGAATCCAAAAAAAACTATTTATTTACAAAGAGATACACTTTTGTTAATACAATTAAGTTTTATCTAGAGTGGAGTCGATCAAGTTATTCGAGGTCCACGTGCTTGAATCAAATATTTTCGAAGTCCAAATGTTTAACGGACTATAACTTTAAATTTTAACAATTTCTCGGAAGAATCTAAATTTTAACTGGATCGGAGATCGCGGTCTGTAGATTACGATGTTTTAACACTGAACGGACGAGAGTGAGTGTATTTTGATATATGTTCTCGCATAAAAAGACGATAGCTCCTGCCAATTCTTTCGATTCCACTCGATACAATTTGAATATACATATGTTACAATTATCTTATTTGCTAATCATGTATTTCCTAAAATGTAAATTTGTCAACATCGCTGTGTATACCTTGATAATTTACACGTGTGGTTCTTTTACGTGTAAAAATGTTATTCTTATTTCCTGGAATTGCTGGTTAATAGTATTAATTACAATTTCTAATAACTGGGTTAATTGCTTTTTGATATTGTTAATAGATAACTGTTGCAGTTTCTTTCAATTTTCAACTTTTATAAGATTCATGATGTGTTCCGTTGAGGTTTATTCAAAATTAATATAAAATTATAGAATATTCACCTGAAAGGTCCGTCTCCTCAACTTAATTAATCATTTAACTGTAGCGCTTTCGGGACTTGTCCCATCATCGGCATGATCCTGCCGATGATGGGACAAGTCCCGAAAACGCTACAGTTAAATGATTAATTAAGTTGAGGAGACGGACCTTTCAGGTGAATATTCTATAATTTTATATTAATTCTTTCAATTTGTAAACTGTCATATCAATAGACTTATCTTTTCTAAAGGGGGGATGAATGTCCTTTGTTACCTGCATTAGCAGGTAGCATGTTAACACTACTTCTTTATTCTAGACATGTAGATGGAATTTTATCTGTATATATTTCCACTTTTCCACATACGTCTTTTATAGCCATATTAATAATACATTATATTTTGGTTATTTATTAATTTATTTAATTTTGATAAAAATTTTGATACGATTTCCCTAATCCTTGTAATTTTCAGATTCTAATGATCTATCTATCTATTTTCGGAACATTTAAGTTTTAGATCTATGTATATTAGAGTTTTATTTTAGTTTATATGTATCCTATCATATTATTCGCTACAAACCCAATGGTATTAATAAGCTGTTAGTTTATGCTGATGGTGTAGTAGGCCTACTCTTGGCCGATAGCGAGGAGATACTAAAGGACAACACGCACACACTATTGAGTAACGCCAAGAAATTGGGACTGGAAGTAAATATCAATAAAATTAAATATACGGTCACACGTAGAAATGCATTATATAATGGAAATGGACAGCTAATGACAAATGAGGGAAATTTTGAGGAAGTGGCTGAATTCAAATACCTAGGAACAATAATCACAAATAGCAATGAGATGCACAAAGAAATTAAACATAGGCTCAAATCTGGAAATGGGTGCTATTATGCATTGCAGAGACTCTTGATGTCCCAACTCCTTTCAAAAAACGTTAAACTGAAAATATATAAAAGTATTATTCTACCAGTTATATTATATGGGTGCGAAACATGGACTCTTACTTTAAGGGAGGAAAGGAGATTACGAGTATTTGAGAATTAAATTCTTAGGAAAATTTTTGGACCAAAGAGAGATGAACAGACAGGTGAATGGAGAAGACTACATAACAATGAACTACATGGTCTTTATAGGAAGCCAGATATAATAACAGTTAAGTCTCGTAGACTGCGATGGGCAGGACATGTGGCACGAATGGGGAATGAAAGACGTGCATGGAAGCTTCTTGTAGGAAATCCAGAGGGAAAACGCCCAGTTGGTAGACCAAGAATGAGGTGGGAGAATAACATTAACTATGATTTGAGGGAAGTAGATTATACAGGAATGATTGAAAAGCATTGGTTCAGGATAGGGATGTATGGAGAGCTTATGTCCGCGTGGCCATGATAGTGCCAGTGAGTAAGTAAGTATACTTAGGTTAGTAATACTTTTACCATTCATAAACATCGGAACAAATGCTAGGGGTGTTCTAGTAAATAGTTTTCAGTAGCAAATGGAATAATATTCGAAACATGAATCAATACAATTAAACATAGGTTTAATTATGGAAATGCATGCTATTATGTATTACATGAACTCTTATCAACCAACTTATTTTAAAAAAACGTAAAACTGAAAAATATTTTAAACTGTTATTATTCCAATTATATTATATATGGATGCGAAACATGGATTATTATTTTAATGGAGGAAAGGAGATTACAATTATTATTTGAGAATAAAGTTCTTAGGAAAAATGTTGGACCAAAGAGAGATGATTAGACAGGTGAATGGAGAAGACTACATAACAGTGAACTACATGGGCTTTATAGGAAACCAGTTATAATAAGATCAGTTAAATCTCGTATACTACGATGGGCAAGATATGTGGCACAAATAGGGAATGAAAGACGTGCATGGAAGCTTCTTTAGGGAAACCAGAAGAAAAACGCTCAGTTGGTAGACCAAGAACGAGGTGGGAGAAAAACATTAACCATGATAATGAGGGAAGCATATTATACAGGGAATGAATGGAAAACATTAGCTCAAGGTAGGGATGTATGGAGAGCACAGCCATGAACCTACGGGTTCGATAGTGCCACTGAGTTAGTTAGTTAATTTAGTTATGCTTATTTACTCATAAATGTAATATGAAGTAGGCATATCGCCTTAGTGAGACACCTAGTGGGTAACTAAGATATTACTCGGATAGACAACGGCCAATAAATTTTGCTCAGAGTCCTTTTTATTCAGCCTTGCGGTTCTTTAACAAGACCGAAAATCTTCAGACTAGGTACTCACGGCTTAAAATCCCTCCCGGAGAACTCATCCTTTGGATTTTTCCATCCTAAAAATTGATCGACCCCTGTCTGTTGAAATTAGATGCAGGGAACATAACCACTATCCTACCTTAGTAAAACTGATATCACCAATAAATACCGGAACAAATTCTAGACGTGTTCTAGTAAATAGTTTTCAGTAGTAAATGGAATAATAGGCCTATGTTAGACTCCGGTATCGGGGTTTCAACAGGAGAAAAATTTGACAAATTTACGGCATATCGGAGGAAGTTTGAGAATTTATAATAAAGAGAGTATAAGCAAATTAAACTAACCTTTTTTAAAGAAATGTATCGATATGTTTGTACATTATTTTCTATATCTGATAAAACTAGGAATGTAAAATTCCAACATCCTTCATGTTAAAAAAAAAAAAAGTATTTTGATATACTGCATGCGATTATTATAGCATAAACAACGATAAGAAAAATAAATGACATACGTTAGGAGTAAAATTTATGGTCACGATATTGACTAATTATTGCAGAATGACGCAAATTCTTCATAGTTTTGTTCGTTCCTTTTTTCATTTGTAATTGTCAAAATCTTAATGTCTATATTAAATGTCCAAGTTAATCTCCAGCCGCACATTAGTTCAGCAAAAACTAAAGTTATAAAATATATTCCATTTTTATTAGCTCATTATATATAATTTTTTAAATGCCACACCAGGTTGCCTTTTATGACATTTCTGATGGCTTTCTACCCTAGCATTGGCAGAATTGTAATCCATTTCTAGGATTGGGGAATCTGGAAGGCGAGTTACATTACCCGGATGGTATGATGGGTGATAAATGATAATGAAGCGCCAGGAGAGTTCTTAACCTAAACTTAACCTTAATTTCAAAACATGGGCAACCATAGGAATAATACCCTTTAAGGAAAAAATAATATGGTTTGACCGGGAATCGAACCCGGGACCTCATTAAAGTAGTCAGGAACGCTGACCACTAGGGACCTCATTAACAGTAGTCAGGAACGCTGACCACTAGTCCATGAGCTCATTTAGCAGTTTGATGTGAGCTTGAGAAGAGCTTGTTTTGAATATAGATTCCAGTATTTTTTATAGCTGTGAACAATAAATTAGTATGGTAATACATGTACATTTTTTAAGCAATTTTATAAAAAGGCCTATACTCTCAGTAGTGATATAAATTAATTGCGTCTATATTTAAAAAGTGAATTAATTTAAAGGTTTCTCGGAACTTTCTGTGATTTGGGCAATTTCGAAACTAGCCGCCTCACATCAAATGGCATTCCAAAAAAATGCATTAGGGCAACAAATTTACGAGAGTTTAATTCTAGGTCTATATAATAAAAATTCAATGAAATACTTTTTTTTTAATTTAAGTTTTGTAGTTAATCTATATATAAACGAATTTATGTATGTCTGTCTGTTTGCCCTCTATATATTATTCATCCGATTGTGATGGGGATTTTTGCAAAATGTTCAGGAGTTTTCTGGGAAAGTTTTAAGCTATAAGAGAGTTGTAATACTCATCCCCTTCACCCTTAAAAATCACCCTTTGTAGTAAAAAACTTGTTTCGGAACTTTTTGGACCTTAAATACGACATATGTCTGATTCCTCTTCCCTGTAGAGATGTCCCAGCCATATTCTTGTCATCTTTATTGTTTTAATGATGTCTACATCGCCATATAGTTCATAATTATATCTAATTCGCCAGTTTCCACTCTCACATATTGGGTCAAATATTTCCCTTAAGATTTTTCTTTCAAATATTATAATTTTATATATTTTTATTTTTGTTTGAAGACTTATATATCGGGAAATGAGTTATTTTTTAAGTCCAAAATATCCCTTGCTGGCTAACATTAGTCTATGATTGATTTCTTTATCAATCATATTTTCATTTTATCATAGAACCCAAGTATTTAAATTCCTTCACTTTCTCAAACTTATAATTTTCAACTGCAAAACAGGCATCATTGCTTGGACTGCTTGTTATTTGCATATACGAGTATTTTGTCTTGCTTTCACTCACTTTTAGACTCATGACTTTTACGTCCAGAAAAATGCACCGAACCAGGGTCAGATTTTTGGAACCAGAGGTGAAGATGGTGACCACTAGTTCGCTGATCTATAGAGTTATTTGGTATTTTATATAGGATTAAAAACTATAAAAAATGATAATATTCCAATAAAATTGAGTATGATATAAATATAATATAATTTTGTCGCTTCTAAATTATGTCTGAATGTGACATGGAAATTGTTACATAATATGACCTTCTTGACTGTATTAGTTAGTTCATGGTTCCATACCGTGTAATGATACATTTAGTGAACAGGAAACTTGCAAGGAAAAACAAAAGGTATTACGTTAAAGAAATGTTTCACGCTGAAATTTCCAAACCTACCGTGGCTTCAAAAATCAATGATAAAATAACTACAAACTTAACAGTATTTTCAATTGCCACTGACATAAACAAAGACAGTACTAAACTTAAGAAACTCTCAACAAAATAATTAAAAATGTGAAAAGAACGCCGTTACAGGTGATTGAAGACCTGGGGAATGTTGATATAATGGTTCACATATTGCACAAGGAGAAAGTTGTTGCCTGCTTGTTCCCACGAAAATATTTACTATTATTTTTAAAGGTAGCCTATATAACTATCTCTACGGGTAAGGAACTCCACTCCAAAAGCAATCAGGCTCTCGTTTTATCATCAGACTATTTGCAAGGAGCATATCGAAATATTAGGTCAATATTTCTGTGTATTATTACAATGCATCTGCATGTTATTAATATTTACATTACGAAGTCTCATATTATTTGACCCAAAACTAACAATTACTGTAATTAGGACGAGATACAAATGGAAAGGATTAATAGAATTATTAAAATTATGGTTTATCAAAAACGACGTTGGTCTTACTGTTTCTTTTACTGAAGCGACTCACTTTTTTAATGCTGGTTCTATATAAATTCTTCAAAATATTTTATGTAATAACCAATAGACTTCTGATTAAATAATACATATGCAATATTTAATAAAACACTACTGAGAAATGTTTACTCGCGAAAATTTTATTCGCTCTTGGCTTTACTTTCAAATGTCATAAATAACATATTCATATATACGTTTGTTTGTTTATTAATTTGACTTATAACGTAGTTTATAATGATACTTTAGGTAAAAACATTAAAATTATGTTTATCCTTGTAATAAGTAGTTTATGCTATTTAACTCATGCCCCAAATGGGAGTCAATTACCAATCAGTTTCAATGAATTTTGTTTTACAACCAATGACAGTCATGTTTCACTTCGCTCTTCGTCGAATTTTCTTTACCAGCTCCTGCTTTTGTGATAGAGAAATCTCCTCCTTTTTAATATTCTGTATAGGTCAGAGCATTATTTTGCAATGACTGACTCTCCAACAAATACATTGAATGTAGCAAATAATAAACAGATTCCTTCGAACTACACATTTGATAATTGTGTGTTCAATAATTGTGTTTTTAAATAATGATTTAACTGAGTTGTTTACTAAAAAATAACCTATAATGCTGGTTATAATATAGGCCTACAGTTTGATGTGTTTCATTTTTTCTCCACTAGGGTGCATACATACAATATCGCGATCCTATTTTGCAATAAATAATATTATCAAATTGCAGTGAATAAACAAATGAAACAACCAGACATGTCTGATTTTTTTTTCAAACATCGCTGTTTACATTAAGTATATAAATATAAATATAACAAATGCCACTCTTGATTTCCAAATCCTCGAGATAAATTCACGAATCACGAAGTGACTCGTGAATTTACCGATGATTAGGAAATTACTCGTGACATTACTTATGGTAATGTATTATTTGGCTATTACGATGAGAGACTAACAAGTACACTCCGTTGAGTAGGCCTACAACTAAGAAATTGGGGCTGGAAGTTAACATCAATAAAACTACCACGTAAATATATGGACACACATAGAAATATTATAGTTTATAATGCAAAATGACAATTAATAACAAATGAGGGGAAACTTTAAGGTAATGGCTGAATTCAAATATTCGGGAACAATTATTACAAACAGGAATGAGGTGCACAAAGAAATTATAAACAAATGCTCAATTCTGAAAATGCTTGTTATTATGCGTTACAAAGATTCTTGTCGTCTCAACTTCTCTCAAAAGCATTAAACTGAAGGAATAGATATAACTGCTATTCTACTAGTTATAGGGGCCTATTATACGGATGCGATACTTCTTCGCTTCCTGGTTTAGGCAAGAGTTGCCATGGAGTCTTATTTTAAGGGAGGAGAAAAGATTACGAGTACCGGTATTTGAGAATAAAATTCTTAGGAAATTATTTGACCAAAGATAGATAAACAGACAGGCGAATGGAGAAGACTACATAACAGTGAATTAAATGATCTTAATGGAAACCAGTTATAATAAGGTATTTTCAACAATTTTACTAAATTCTTTACTTATTTTTCAGGATTCTCCGAGGCATGCTATTACGTATTTTTTTTTGCTATGTGCATACGTGAATTAATTATTATATATATAGGCCTATAGGATTTTTATCTCTATTATTGCTGGAATAAATATGTGTTTTAAACTGTAGCTTATCATATTTTATGAATCTAGGCATACCACTTATAGGGCCTATGCCTATTTCTCATATGACGTAGGAAATAACAAGAATAAAAATATGCAGAGCGAAATTTTCCTTAACGTGTCGCGGAAAATCATTTCAAATTGCCTTAACCCTGAAATTGGCTAAACACACATTTCTTCCGTTAGTTATTTAAATGTGGCGGACCGCAATGAAAACGGAATCTTGTGTAACTGATATTATTAGGTATATTGTATGATTAGACACACATTTAAGTGGTTTCTTTCTGTTCGTTTTCTTCTGATTTATTTATAATGTTAGATTAATTGAACCAACTCATGTATCCAAAAGGGTACATTGCGAATTTAAGGGTTAAGAATTCTGTGAAGTGATCTTGGATTTCTGGGATATCTTTTCTCCTTCGAACAAGAAAGAAATTACTCTATAGCAAATATAAGGCTAATAATCTGCTAGGAATGCCTTCCTTTCTCATAATATTTATATTTAATTCCTTTTCAAAGTGATAATTGCATAAGGATACTAAAATTTATTTATTGATGATTTGGATTCACATTATAAATGAAAATTCGAACTAAGTAGCCTACATAATAAAACTATTTTTATTAATTTTGGAAGCGTAAAATTCAGCTCATTCACAATTGCTTCAAATTACTTTTTAACATGAATTTTCTAAAAAAAATTGTTTTTAAAAATTCTGCCGTAATTTTATTAAAATTCATAAATCTATATTTACTTTAAATAATTTCACAATATTTTGGATAACAATTATATTTACTAATTTTAAAATGTGAATTATTCTTATAAACAAATGTTTATATTGAATTTGTATTTAATATTTAAATATTTTTACATATAAAAAACAAGCTACTGTTATGACATAATCATTCTTTCAATTAATCAAGGCAAGAATTCATGCACTCTTCAAAAATATGATTTTGTCAGTGTGTTAATAAAATAGTTTCTAGCATAATTTATTCTCTATATGTGCATCTTAGTGACCTAAATAAACATGACAGCATTAGAAAGAAAGAGTGGAGAGAAAAAAATAATGAAATCTAAACATTTACTCTCGTGCATAAGAATACAATGTGGGAGCTAGTTGTTATACAACATTTATGGACTTACTTCATTAATATATACATATAAATAAATTATTAATATATTTTCATCTGTTGCAGTTGGGTATTGCTTATACAAAAGAATGATCATAAAATTTAATATACCTTTTTATGAGACAAAACAATATGTTAAAAAAACTCAAAAGGTAATATATTACTTATTAAAGATTTCAATACAGTTGAAAAGTAATTTAAAAATTACTACAGCAAACATTGAAAAGATATGAATAGAAATTCAGACTAAATAATATTTGCTATTTTTAACAGTAATTATCACCAGTATTGTTAAAATATTTATTATAATTTTTATGAGAAATCTAATAATTTTTCAACTTTTAATTTTGGAATGGTATGAAGTTTAAACTTTGCCACATGGGGTGTTCATTATTAAAATATGACATTTAATTAAAATGTTTAAGTATAAATCATTAGGAAATCATGCAAATAAACAAGTAATTAAACACTTTGTACTCACCATTCCACAACAAACAATCTGAAGGAGGAGAGAAAAAGAGGTAGACTTTAAGCCCCAGGAAATGTTAAATCTTCAATCAACTGACTCCAATCCTGTGTCAATATTCCCATTGTGTCCAAATTACTCAATAAACACACTCCACTTATTGTCATTGTCTTCAATTCCTACAAGTCAATAAAATCAAAATGTATCTGAAGTAGTGACAAAACAACAATACTGGTCATGTGTGCAAATATCCTATTACATCTGATCACCAGGCAACTTCTTAACAGTGTGTTAGCATGTTAAGGTCAAATGCACTGACTTCCATACACCAGTTCACTACTAGCCAATGAGATATTACTAGGAACATCCATGTGTTCTTTACCTCAGTAGTTTTTAATCCATTGTTTAATGTAATCTAAATGTCATGCATTGAAATATACTATATTAAAATTCTAATCTATTCAAGAGGAGACAAATGCTTGAAATTAGAACACAAATATCATAAACTTTATGACTATTGTAACTATGACTTATTTTTCTACAAGTGTTATCAGCAAAGATAGTGCTTTGAGGTTTCATATATACCATAACCTACAGTAATCTTATCACACCTGTAAGTTAGTTCATATAGGCATACTTGCAAAAATTAAATTTTCATTTTTGATTTTTTTTTTTCAATTATATTTTGGTTTTTAGAATATTAATACTTTTGATACCAAAATTTAAAAAAAGAACTTTAAGATTAGTAAAATTCAACTTCTTTTAATTTTGGAAAATATTATTATTTTAGTTTACATGTTGGAATATCATTTAAATAAAACTATTTTTTTTATTTTTACTTTACATAAATTTAATTTTAATATTGCATTATAATATATGCAATGCTTGATAATACTAATATTTTAAAAAACATCTCAAAGAGAATATTTAAAACACATTCCATGTGTTATATTCTGATCACCTGTAATTAAATTAATAAACATTTTTAACATTAAAAATCTCTAATATTTATTTTATTAATAAGTTTTATCCTTCTAAAAGAAATAACATTAAAACATTATCAGAACATTGCTACTATTATTTTTAGTATGTCAATCATTTTTTTCATTTTTAAAAAATAATAAACAATAAATAAAAACACGACAGACTGTATCACATTTATTGTTAGATAATTTTATGTCTATAATATATCAAATAGTGAATTAATCCTAAATAATAGCTACTATATTGTAAAAATAAATTAATGATTTATAATTATATTATTTTTAGTCTGGACATCTTACCTCAATATTAATGTTGATTTGTTCTTGGACATGTTTCAAAACAATTCTGTTTTATCGTCAGCTTTCCCAGTCAAAACAATTCTGTTTTATCGTCAGCTTTTCCAGTGTGGGAAAGCTGATGATAAAACAGAATTGTTTTGAAACATGTCCAAGAACAAATCAACATTAATATTGAGGTAAGATGTCCAGACTAAAAATAATATAATTAAAATAACCTCAAAATATAACTTCCTAAAATTAAATATTAATGATTTATATTTTATAGAATTATTTTCATTAAATTTGAAATGCCAATTAACATGTCACCAATAAATTTCCAACATAATAGTTTCTAAAATTAATTACATTTCTTCTCTAGATAAGTTTCAAACTTGGCACTTGAACAATGTCACCATGCATGAAGAAGGCACACGTGTAAACAAGGAAATTATTCACTACAGAACCTACACTTCCCTAAGCTATCTACTAACTGATATGGCCAAAAGGTAACCAACATATAAGTTGGGAGAATGGGTGGGAGTAGAATATGCACTACTTGTAGAATGTTGTATCTGCCCTATGACCTTGATGTTTTCTTGTTAAAAAATCTAAAAAATATATAATTTTTTTCTCAAATTCAAACAATATAATTATTTCCATAACAGGATAATAGAAATATTTTTTCAAGAATGATTTTAAATTCTTACAATTCATAGAACTATCAAAATTCAAAACCCAATTGAATCAAACTTCTATAAAAATCATCTTCTGATCAAAATTGAACTGTAAATTCCTGACACAAAGTTTAAATATCACAAAAAACTATGACCTTGATGTTTTCTTGTTAAAAAATCTAAAAAATATATAATTTTTTTCTCAAATTCAAACAATATAATTATTTCCATAACAGGATAATAGAAATATTTTTTCAAGAATGATTTTAAATTCTTACAATTCATAGAACTATCAAAATTCAAAACCCAATTGAATCAAACTTCTATAAAAATCATCTTCTGATCAAAATTGAACTGTAAATTCCTGACACAAAGTTTAAATATCACAAAAAAACTATGACCTTGATGTTTTCTTGTTAAAAAATCTAAAAAATATATAATTTTTTTCTCAAATTCAAACAATATAATTATTTCCATAACAGGATAATAGAAATATTTTTTCAAGAATGATTTTAAATTCTTACAATTCATAGAACTATCAAAATTCAAAACCCAATTGAATCAAACTTCTATAAAAATCATCTTCTGATCAAAATTGAATTGTAAATTCCTGACACAAAGTTTAAATATCACAAAAAAACTATGACCTTGATGTTTTCTTGTTAAAAAATCTAAAAAATATATAATTTTTTTCTCAAATTCAAACAATATAATTATTTCCATAACAGGATAATAGAAATATTTTTTCAAGAATGATTTTAAATTCTTACAATTCATAGAACTATCAAAATTCAAAACCCAATTGAATCAAACTTCTATAAAAATCATCTTCTGATCAAAATTGAACTGTAAATTCCTGACACAAAGTTTAAATATCACAAAAAAACTCATTTCAATTTCTAATAAAATTATTTTTTATCTAATTCATATTTATAAATGCTTTAACATCTAGATATAATAAGAACAGTTAAGTCCCGTAGACTGCGATGGGCAGGACATGTTGCGCGTATGGGGAATGAAAGACGTGCATGGAAACTTCTTGTAGGAAAGCCAGAAGGAAAACGCCCAGTTGGTAGACCAAGAATGAGGTGGGAGAACAACATTAACTATGATTTGAGGGAAGTAGATTATACAGGGAATGATTGGAAAGCATTAGCTCAGGATAGGGATGTATGGAGAGCTTATGTCCGTGCGGCCATGAACCTACGGGTTCGATAGTGCCAGTGAGTAAGTAAGTAAGTTAACATCTAATGTCCTGTTGTACCTAGGAACCTTAGGTATATTCAGTTTGTTCAATAGTGTATCATATGTTTCACATAGAAAATTGCTGATTTGATTACTTTCAATGATGATATAAAATGATGATTATAATAACATTGATTCTGATAACCATGTTGTATCCCAATATTTGCCTTGGCAACCACAAAAATAAATAATAGTTTAAAAAAAACTAAAACAACACGCTTTATTAGAAAACCGAACTAAAAAATGAAAAATAATTTTAATTTCCAACACGCTTGGGATAAAATTAAAGTGGTCAACAAAAAAATTATCTCCAACACATCTAGAATAAAACTAGAGTTATCTACAAAAGAAAATAATTTTACCATTAATTAATATATTTGATAATAAACAGATATTGGTAAAAGTAAAGTCTCTAAGAAGAAAACGTAAAAACCATAAAAAGCACCCCACGCTTTTGATGGTAAAATTATTTTTTTTGTAAAATTATTTTTATTCCAGATGTGTTGGAGATGATTTTTTTATTGACCACTTTAATTTTATCCCAAGCATGTTGGAATTTTTTTTTCATTTTTTAGTTTGGTTTTCTAATAAAGCATGTTGTTTTAGATTTTTTAAACTATTTTTTTTTAATTTTTAGTTTGATTGTCATAAACCAGAATCCCATGAAAATTTAATTGCTTAATACTCTTCTAAAAAAAAATCCTCCAGGCCGGATTTGAACCAGAGACGTATGAATTACTGATATTATGTACCACTACAGTCCACCGCTCTACCAACTGAGCTCTTACAACGATTGACTAAAAAGTCGGTAAGTCTGCAACCTATTATACCAGATTTTATTTTTGTGATTTTCTGATGATTCTGGCCAGGATTTTTAGAAAAAATGTATGAAATTAATGTATTGTCATGGCTCCTTTACAAGTATACAAAGTTTCAAGTCGATCCAATGTTTTTAAGTGGGTGAAAATCGTGTTCAAAGATTCCATTACATAGATACAGGTCCATTACATAGATAGATACAGGTGACACTAATATAAAGCGTGTAAAAAGGAACTCGGGTAGGTTGTTATTGAGCTTTAAACCAGGGACCTCCCGAATAAGAGTCTCAAAAACTGATTTAGCTAACTCGCTCATACAAATGATTTCAATATTCCTAAAAATACTCTATTTATGTTGTAAATAATGAAAAAAAAAGTAAAAAAATTAATTTTTATATTATATTGATCTACAACTTATGGTGTAAGCACTTAAATAAATCTGAAAATTTTCACTCTTATAGTTGAATAATAATACTTGTATTTTCATAATATTTCAATTCTACTGAAGATACAGTAATTAAAATAAAGCTTCTCCAGAAAAGTGCAAAAGTGCACTATTTTGATGTATGTGCTCTTCCCCACCAAATATATATATATATGTAAATTTCTATAAATGTGTTATAACAGAAGTAGAATTTTTCTAAGTTCTTCTTCACTGCACTGGCCGTCCTACATTCCTTGATCCTCTTGGCTTGTAATTAAATGCTGTTTTTGGTCTTGGATGAAGTAAATTCATTCTTTCTACATGTCTAAACCATTTATCTCCGCATTCTTTGATTTCTTTCATTCAGTGGATATATATTTAACTCTGTTCTTATATCTTCATCTTATATCCAATCCAATCTTGTGTAGCCTTTTGTTCTTCTAAGGAAGTTCATTTCTATGTTTTGTATTCTACTTTGTAATTTTTTGGTCATTACACAAGTTTTGCTCCCATAAAGTAATGTCATGTTTTATAAAACTTCAATCTAGTATCTCTTCTTGTTTTGTTCTTCAATTCTAAGTTTTTTCAATGTGATTGATACTTTCAGGCAGCATCACTATGAGGTTTCATTCAATAATCATTCAATGAATTATATTTTAACCGCATCCTGGATTTATATATACTCAAAATATATGAAATGAGCTGTAAAATCTGACTCATTTAATGATTTTATGATATATATTTATTTATTTATTCAACAAATAAATACTTAAAATTTATCGGAGAATATATTGTTTAAACAACTCACCTCATAGGATTCATGCTTCCATGATATCGCGATTTCAAACATAATCATGTTCATCGTCAGCCATAACTCCGACTGATGAAATTCTTCGGCCGTCAACTATTCTATTGTCGCCATCTTCAGTGCTGCCATCTATGGTTGAATTTATGAACTTCGAAATCAATGTAATTTCGTTAGGGATATCAAAATTCATTGATCTATTTTTGTTTTTCTGAATGTATATTTTTTCCCAAACTGTCAATTCCAAAGGTTTCTCTACTTGTTTTAAAAGTTTAGCTTCTCTTCCAATTTTATGATGTTCTAATAAACTATGTGCAGCAATTGCAGATTTTTCAATTTCACAATTTTTAATATTTCTGAAATGTTCTTTTGTCCGAATTTCCAAATTCCTTTTTGTTTTTCCTATATAAACTTTATTGCAATCTTCACAATTTATTTGATAAATTCCAGATTTCTTACTGCCTGGAACATTGACTTTTTTATTGGTACTTAGAAGATTACCCAGACTAAATTTATTTATTGGTGCCAAAGAAATGTTGTATTTGTCAAAAATTTTTTGAAATTTCCTATGCATTTAATAAATACTTTCTGAAATAATTCCAAATAATGGTATTGTTAAGAGTGCTACCAAATAATTTATATTTTAAGCATGATGATTTGCCATAAAAAGCCTCCTTTAGCAACAGCTACAGAAAAAATATTTAATCTATATACATGTGGTAAAGGTAAACATGATCTCACTGCAGACTCAAGAGGCCCTTGGGGTAGTAGGAGGTTAAAACTCCCATCTTTTTTAGACAATCGGCACAAGATGTCAGCTAGGTTGTCAACCTGCATGACTGCTGCCTTTACCTCCAGAACAAACGTCTGGTACACATTTCTGTTAGAGGTCGAGCCGACCCCAGGGCAATGGTGCTGCCAGAAGTTTTGGGACAGTTTAAAAATACTGACCCCCATTGGGATCGAACCCCCTACCTTTCTGGCTTGTAGCGTATTCCCTTTGCCAACTATGATACAGTATGCCCCTCTTAATCTATATATATATGTATATATATACAAATTTGGATGTTATAATTAAATTTTGACATTTAGTAATGAAGGCCTAATATGACTTGGAAGTAAATATCAATAAAACTAAATATATGGTCACACGTAGAAATTCATTATATAATGGAAATGGACAGCTAATGACAAATGAGGGAAATTTTGAGGAAGTGGCTGAATTCAAATACCTAAGAACAGTAATCACAAATAGGAATGAGATGCACAAAGAAATTAAACATAGGCTCAATTCTGGAAATGCGTGCTATTATGCATTGCAGAGACTCTTGATGTCCCAACTCCTTTCAAAAAATGTTAAACTGAAAATATATAAAACTATTATTCTACCTGTTATATTATATGGATGCGAAACATGGACTCTTACTTTAAGGGAGGAAAGGAGATTACAAGTATTTGAGAATAAAGTACTTAGGAAAATTTTTGGACCAAAGAGAGATGAACAGACAGGTGAATGGAGAAGACTACATAACAGTGAACTACATGGTCTTTATAGGAAGCCAGGTATATTAAGAACAGTAAAGTCTCGTAGACTCCGATGGGCAGGACATGTTGCACGTATGGGGAACGAAAGACTTGCATGGAAGCTTCTTGTAGGAAAGTCAGAGGGAAAATGCCCAGTTGGTAGACCAAGAATGAGGTGGGAGAATAACATTAACTATGATTTGAGGGAAGTAGATTATACAGGGAATGATTGGAAAGCATTAGCTCAGGATAGGGATGTATGGAGAGCTTATGTCCGCGCGGCCATGAACCTACGGGTTTGATAGTGCCAGTGAGTAAGTAAGTAAGTAAGTAAGGCCTAATATGACATCAAAAGAAAAACAAATGCTGTTTCAAGCATTTTTTTTTCATGTCGTATTAGATCTTCATTGCTAAATGTCAAAATTTAATTATAACATCGGAACAAAGAAGTATCACTGCTATAAATTAAAAATTCTCTTTAATTTGTTATAGTAGCCACGAGAGGGCAACGAGACGAAGTTCCCACTACCTCTCTTGATAGAGAATATATATAAAGGAAAAATAAATATTTGTGCTAGGATGCCTGGACAGCATAACTCATAGCACACTAACATACCAAATTAGAGTTCTGGTTTTGTATCCTGATTCAGACGTTTATTTTTCTTTTCATGTCATATATATATATATATATATATATATATATATTTATTTATTTATTTATATATAGATTTTAAACGTTTACACATATTTTAAAATCATCATATTTCTGTGCCTAAAGTTTTATTTTCCTTCTCCACTCATCTCTATCCATCCACTCCATTTCCTCCAGTCCTCTTGTTCTCATTCCAATTCTAAAGATTTAAAGCCAGATGGAAATAAATGAAGATGACAAAAGCAAAGGAAAAGGACATTTCTTGATAACATGGTATATATATAATTGAATGTCTAGATGTATATGTGCTGGCATACATCATGAATGCCTGGCACAATTTCAATTAAATTTGGTATATACATAAATTACAATCTGGAAAAGTGGCTGTAAGGGGAAAATACCCCTTCGTCCCTAGAGGGTATGAGGAGTGTTGTAATAAAAAATATACGACAAAGACTTACTTACTTACTTACTTACTCACTGGCACTATCGAACCCATAGGTTCATGGCCGCATGGACATAAGCTCTCCATACATCCCTATCCTGAGCTAATGCTTTCCAATCATTCCCTGTATAATCTACTTCCCTCAAATCATAGTTAATGTTGTTCTCCCACCTCATTCTTGGTCTACCAACTGGGCGTTTTCCTTCTGGCTTTCCTACAAGAAGTTTCCATGCACGTCTTTCATTCCCCATACGCCAAAGACTGCTGAAGTAATTTCAACCGAACTCGGTACGTATAACTTACAATCTGAAATAGGTTTCATGGAGCCAGAGACCCCTAATATGCCTATGATACGGGATGAGATGAGGCAACAATTAAAATAATTGAAAACGACCAACATTGCATCGAATTCATACTGTTTGGGGTCCCTAAGCACATTGGTGGGTGCCCTGGTGATATTTGAAGCCAAATTTGACCCATACTAACTAAAAGAAGAATGAAAAATGTTGAAGCAAAGTTGGAGCAATGAATTTTCTCTTATTTTCAGTGTAGGTCAAGAGTGTGGAATCTTCAGGGGGTTCGTAAATAATTATTTAATTATTCATAGCTCTTCATATTTATTAAGTTAGTGTTGATAATTGATTAACTTCTTCTTCTTCTTCCTTTCATGGGACAGACCTAGTGGTCTCAATACGTTTGAAGGGTCTGCCCAAAGATCTCTTGTCTGGTGGCAGGTAATTTAAGATTCGACGTGGTATTCTTGTTCTTCTCATTCTTCTTATGTGAGATTTCCAGTTTTTTCTGTATTTTTTAACATATTCCATGACTGATTCTGTTTGTAATTCTCTGAGAATCTCAGAATTCCTTTTATGGTCTATTCTTGAATAACCTGCAGTACGTCTCACAAATTAACTTAATACAAATAATTACAATGTGTGAGCCCAGATTTTATTATATAAATCCTTGATTCAAACGAAAGTATTTATATTCAGATTTGCGTTTAATTTAATACCTTCTGTAAAAACGGTAGCTATTAGATTTTTTTAGTGGTAGATTCACAATACTTCACTTATTTTGGCTTAGGCATTGTGCTAAGCCTTTTAAAATCTTTAGTTGACTTAATAATTTGTCTTAAGTCCTACTTTATTTACAAGATTTTAGTCGGAGATTCGACATAGCTTGATGCCCGGACTCTAGCAAAGAGCGCTTTTCTATTTCCCTCTAATGATTCTTCAGATGATGAGTATTTGAGATATGTACTCAGTTCCCATCAAATCTCCGTTAATCCCTACTACTTCAATATTGGACTCTCATAGGACTCCAGTAGTTAACAGCCAATCATCTACAATTATTGCCATTTTTATTTTGATACCTTGAATCCTATTGAATATTCATTCCTTTTCCTAAGTGGTTAGTTACTGGATGGTTCTCCTACTGGGTAATTAGGAATTTTCATTTGTTTATTAATACAATATTTTCTAATTATTTCCAGGAAGATATAATTTATGAATGAGAATGCCTATTATTATATAGTACTTGTACATCTAAAAGAAGTTAGAGCTGGCTTTATAGAGTCTTTTATCTGTAATCAATTGAGTTGGTGTTTACTTACAAATAAAATAACTAAACACTTTACAAAGTTGAACATTAATGTGGCATTTAAAACTAATAAAACTCTACAAAATATAATAAAAAACAATAAAACCAAAACAAAAAAAGAAAAATTATCAGGTTATATAAATTGAAGTGTGGCACATGTGACAATGTCTATGTAGGACAAACTGGTAGACCTTTTATCTCTCGGATAAAGGAACACATGAGAGCATATAACAGAAATTTAGAAAATTCAAAATATGCTAACAACCTATTCCAATTTAATCATTGTTTCGATCCAAATTTTGAAATTTTACATATTTGTGATAAGGGTAAGAAGTTAGATCTTTTGGAGGCTGTAGAAATTAATAAATTTAAAAGTAGTAAAAAACTGTTAAATTCTCAACTTGATTTGAATGAATCCCCTTTGTTAAATTAAAAAATGTAAATAAATATTGTTGTATTCAGTTGGAACACAATTCATAATTTAACATGTCTAAAGAAGGTACAGTGTACCGAAACAGCTGTCACTGAATTATATAATAAATATGAAAATCAAATAAAACTATGTTTTATCTTTTATCTGTGTTCATGTTACTGGTCCCATATTCATTCATGCGTATAATTGGGTGTCCCGCGCCGTAGCTGAGTGGTTAAGGCAGGAAGCCTTGGCGCAGAGCTACGGGACTTGCGCTGGTTCAAGTCTCCATGGGGGAAGAAATTTTCTCATGGTATTTCGGCTAGTATGGGACCGGTGCCCACCCAGCATCGTGAGGCATTTGTGTAGCTACAATTAGTAGCGGCTCCAGGTTGAGGAAACCAGCTGTAATGGCTGGGGGACTCGACATGCTGACCACATGTCACCCCAACACTGGCTGATGATCATCTACCTCTGTGATTGACATATGTGGATTGAGGCCAGCAGCCGGCTGGTAGGCTAAGGATCCTCTAGGCCTGTCGCGCCAGGAGTTTGGAGTATAATTGGGTAATTACTTTCATGTGTTTTTAATGTTTATTAATATAAAAATTCAATTTATATAAATATTATATTAATGATTTACATATCATATTCTTATTCCTTGTCTTTTTACGATTTATTTGACCTCAAATAAACTATACTTGTTCACTTCATTCCCTTTCCAATATCCATCCATAGTAATTCTGTCCGAGGGCAGGTCTTTTACTGCAATCATAGCATTTTCATGCCATGCTTTGCAGCTTTACTAGGGAACTGTAAGTGTGGTAGCTTCCCTTTGCTTTCCACATCAGTGAAGGATGATGATGATGATGATGGCCATATGATTTCGGGGACCGTTTGGGCCTTAAAGTTTTCCTGACATTTGTCTTACAGGTGAGGAAAAACCCTGATAAAAACCTCACCCAGATAAACTGTTCCGACCAGGGACCGAATCTGAGCCCGCTGCGTGATAAGGCAGCACGCTACCTCGAGACCACAGCAATGGACTCTTTCCAATATAGGTAATTATTTTTATTTTATCTATATTAGTATACTTATCCCCTTGTCACATAAACTGTCAGAAGAATAAAATGACAAAAGGAATTGAGATTAGTTGATTGGTGACAATCCAGATGGTATTTGAATACAAGTTTGATTCCAGTATACCTAAGGAGAGAAAGAGGGTGAGGAGATCAAAAGTGGCTGAGATAGTGTCGAATCCATAGTTTTTGGAGTTACTTATCTCATTGGTGACACACTCAAGTCCAAATGTGACTCCTAGCACCCGTAAGTGGGACAGGGTTAGAAATGATGAAAATAAATTCACAACATTTAATGACAGTGTCAAATCCATAGTTTTGGGGATCACTCTAAGATGATTGGTGACAATGCAAATGAGACATAATACCAAGTTTGACTCCTATCATACCTAGCGGGTTAGAAGGGGTGAAAATGTCTAAAATTGCCATTATTAGTATATATTTCATAGTTTTCTTAGTTAAGAAGGCATTAAGTCCAAGTTTGACCCCTGTCAACTCTAAGGGGGTTTTGGGGGATGTCTAGTCTTGTCTATACTTGTACATCCCCATGTGGTGGGGATCTGTGATTCTTCACCAAGCTAATTTATTTATATTAAATTAAAAGATTCTTACCTCTCCTCACATTATTCTGTTAAGTAGATCGCGATTTCAGGCCTATAGCAGGCCCATCTTCAGTACACTGTTGTTGACCGGTGTTATGTCGCTCGGAAGAACCACTTCTTCTTCCCTCTGTTGGTGGACCGATGAACCTCTTGATAAGGTCAAAATTTGCGGGAACTTCGAAGTTCATAAGTTTTCCTTTGTTTTTCTGAATGTGGATCTTTTCCCAAACTGTAAGTTCCTTAGGTGTCTCTATTTGTTTAATTAGACTAGCTTTTGATTCAATTCGATGTTTTTCGTACCAAGCATGAGCAGCTACTGCTGACTTTTCCAATTCTCCATTTTTGACATTTCTGAGATGTTCCTTCACCCTTGTTTTCAAATTGAACCTCACAGTGATAATTCCTATAAAAGGTTAATTTATTTATGCTTATTTTCTTACAGATGTCACCAAGTGACATGTGGTTAGCACATTACCTCAAAGAGACATTTTGGGGGATGAGAAGAGGTAAAAATAAAATTTCAAAAAGTGACCTAGATTATATTAGTGTTGAATCCACAGTTTTTGGTACCGCCAAACTCATTGATCATAGTTCCGATGACATTTAACCTTTAGCGGGGTGAAAGGATCAATATTAGTGCCAAATTCATCATTTTTGGCATCACTGAGATGAATACTGGCATGCCCTTTGCCAGGTAAGTCCCATCTGCTTGGAGGATAAGAAGGGGTGTATTTTTGGCATCACTGAGATGAATACTGGCATGCCCTTTGCCAGGTAAGTCCCATCTGCTTGGAGGATAAGAAGGGGTGTATTTTTGGCATCACTGAGATGAATACTGGCATGCCCTTTGCCAGGTAAGTCCCATCTGCTTGGAGGATAAGAAGGGGTGTATTTTTGGCATCACTGAGATGAATACTGGCATGCCCTTTGCCAGGTAAGTCCCATCTGCTTGGAGGATAAGAAGGGGTGTATTTTTGGCATCACTGAGATGAATACTGGCATGCCCTTTGCCAGGTAAGTCCCATCTGCTTGGAGGATAAGAAGGGGTGTATTTTTGGCATCACTGAGATGAATACTGGCATGCCCTTTGCCAGGTAAGTCCCATCTGCTTGGAGGATAAGAAGGGGTGTATTTTTGGCATCACTGAGATGAATACTGGCATGCCCTTTGCCAGGTAAGTCCCATCTGCTTGGAGGATAAGAAGGGGTGTATTTTTGGCATCACTGAGATGAATACTGGCATGCCCTTTGCCAGGTAAGTCCCATCTGCTTGGAGGATAAGAAGGGGTGTATTTTTGGCATCACTGAGATGAATACTGGCATGCCCTTTGCCAGGTAAGTCCCATCTGCTTGGAGGATAAGAAGGGGGTGTATTTTTGGCATCACTGAGATGAATACTGGCATGCCCTTTGCCAGGTAAGTCCCATCTGCTTGGAGGATAAGAAGGGGTGTATTTTGGCATCACTGAGATGAATACTGGCATGCCCTTTGCCAGGTAAGTCCCATCTGCTTGGAGGATAAGAAGGGGTGTATTTTTGGCATCACTGAGATGAATACTGGCATGCCCTTTGCCAGGTAAGTCCCATCTGCTTGGAGGATAAGAAGGGGTGTATTTTTGGCATCACTGAGATGAATACTGGCATGCCCTTTGCCAGGTAAGTCCCATCTGCTTGGAGGATAAGAAGGGGTGTATTTTTGGCATCACTGAGATGAATACTGGCATGCCCTTTGCCAGGTAAGTCCCATCTGCTTGGAGGATAAGAAGGGGTGTATTTTTGGCATCACTGAGATGAATACTGGCATGCCCTTTGCCAGGTAAGTCCCATCTGCTTGGAGGATAAGAAGGGGTGTATTTTTGGCATCACTGAGATGAATACTGGCATGCCCTTTGCCAGGTAAGTCCCATCTGCTTGGAGGATAAGAAGGGGTGTATTTTTGGCATCACTGAGATGAATACTGGCATGCCCTTTGCCAGGTAAGTCCCATCTGCTTGGAGGATAAGAAGGGGTGTAAAAAGTCAAAATTGGCCAAGAACTGTGTCAAGCCCCTAGTTTGAGGGGGCACTAAGATCAATAGTGCCAAGAAGATTGGGATAAATACCTGGACAACACCGATCAATCGCTAGTTGTCATATAAAAATTACAATGTAACATTTTCAAACAATACAAATATTAAATGTCATACAAATTTTATAATTGATTGTAGAGTTTTTATTCTTCTTCTTCTTCTTCTTCTTCTTCCGAATGCAGTATTGGGTGATGATGCCCGTTCTGCGACTACAAAAACTGATCCTTCCATCGGTTGAAGGGAACAGTAGAGTTTTTATTAATCATATAAAATATAGAATAACACAAGATCAATAAGTGATAACATTATTTTATAATATAAAGAGAATATAGTCAGCCAGTACAATAGTTATATTTCAGAAAAATTAATGACTTATTTAGAAGAGATTATTTTTCACTAAATTTTGCTTGAATTTGTATACCCCCCCAGGAGCTATCACCTTGACGTGGTGGGGAGGCTTAGTACCCGATGAACCAGACGACCCTACTGGGGAAGTTTGACTTAGGTTAATCTTGCTGGTGGGTAAGAGGCAAGGGGAACTAAGTATAGCTCACAACAAGGGAATGGCGTCTGTATCTATATTGGGCAGCCACATCTTCGTCAAGTCTTCAACGGTCAACAGGGCGAGAAGGAATAGCACAGCTAAACTTGTAGGGCTTGAAGAGCGGAAGAAGCAGCCCTCTCTTGGGGGGTGGATACCCAGAGGAGCATGTTTGGAGGCTCAGAGGAAGCAGCGCTTCCACCATCCTTGTCCTGCGAAGCGCTTGTAACACTTCCAGGAGACATTCATCTTACTGAGAAGCTTCATGGAAATCAGCTGGATTGTCATAAAAGGAATTGACCCAAGCAAGATAAAAGGATACAATTTGGAATAAAGGGCATTTTGAAATTAGGAAATTGGAACGTAAGGGGAATGTATAATGTTATGGCGGTTCCCACAATATTGTATGGATGTGAAATTTGGGCTCCAATGAAAAAACAGAAGGATAGAATACAGACGGCGGAGATGAGGTTCTAAGACAAGTAAAAGGATGTACAAGACTTGATAGAATAAGAAATGAGGATATAAGAGAAGAATTGAAAGTACAGCCTTTATTGGATAAGGTCACGAATTACAGACAGAAATGGATTGCTCATATGGATGGAATGAGTAAGGAGAGATATCCATTGTTAGCAAGAAATTATCAAGCAAGAGGAAGACGTGATGTTGGAAGACCTAGAAGACGTTGGGCTGATGCATTATGAAGTCGGAACGGGCAATTGCCTAATCCCTGGAGTGATGATGATGATTTGTATACTCAGAGAATTAGAATAATAAAGATATGTTGCATGGTGCTCAGAGTAAAGTAAGAATAGGTATGATATGTCAACTAGCTTCTCCACTGAGAATGGTCCAAAACAAAAAGTTGCATTATTACCACCACTATTCAGTTCTTCTCTTGAATATATCTTCTTCTTCTTCTTCTTCTTCCTTCCAAGTATTAGGCCAAGGCCTGTTACGATCCTATAGAAAATTTTCCCTCCCCGGGAAATTCTCGTATAAGACTTGAAAGCATAATAATAGTCCCTTCGATTGGTTGCTGGCCCAAAAGGAGGCGCAAAGTGAGAGTGATGGGTGGCCTGCCCATTCTTAGAGCCCCCTGGTCAGGGCTTTTCTGGAGAAGAAAAGAAAAAATAAAGGAAAGAAAAAGACTCCCTAGCCACTCGGATTGCCCTGTTAATAGCGTCGGGATCGAAAAATAACACAAGAGTTAACCAAACAAGAGGTTAGTGATAGTGTAAAGATTAGAAAGAGTGCAAAATCAAATATGTAAGGTTGGAATGATAGAATGTTTGTTGTCTGTCAGATTTGGGCATATTGTGGTCGCCAATTCCCCATATCCCCTAGGTGAGGACCCCTGAGGGTTCTCTTGAATATATCTTATAGATACAAATAGCAATCCTCAAAACACTAATGCGGGATGGAAGGAGAAAAGTTGGGAGGCCTAGGTTACGATTTTGGTGTGGACATTAGGTACAGGCGGGACCTATGGAAGATTGGCATAACAAAATGGAGAAATAAGGCTATTGACCGAAGAGAATGGATGGTTGGTATGAGGGAGGATAAGATCAAACTTATAATAGGATCGTTTATGCCAATGTATGATGATGATTTGAATAGCATTCAGGCACAAGGTGTGGTTAGGCCAATGTCAATGACAGTTAAATTATTAATAGGAAGTAATGGTTATATACTTGTAGCAAGAAATGCAGAAGTTGTTTCTTAAATGCCAGCATTAGCAAATACGGAAATAAAAAAAACAAGGTACTGATGGAATGTGTACCCCAAATAAAAATAAAAACTAGTAGATAAAAGGTAACTAAAGTCAATAATTCTTATGAAAAGGGGAACACATTCAAATATCTAGGAAAACTGCTAACCGATCAAAATCATTTGATTAAATTAACTACAGACTTAAAGCAGGACATTTTTCTTACTATTCACTTCAGTATCTGCTTCTCAGCTTTTGTGTAAGAATCAAAAGATTGAAATTTAAATGGGTGTGAAAAGCATAGGCTCAACTTTGGAAATGCATGCTATTATACAACACCCCAACTCCTCTCAAAAAATGTATAAAACTGCTTCTTCCAGTTATACTACACGAATGTGAAAAATGATCTCTTATTTTAAGGGAGAAGAAAAGATTATGAATATTTGAGAATACAGCTCTTAGAAATATTTTTTGATCAAAGAGAGACATACAGGAGGATGGAAAATACTACATAAATGAACTACAAGAACTTATAGAAATTAGATATAATAGGAACTGTTAAGCCTCATAGACTGGGCAGGACATGTGACATGAATGGGGAATGAAAGAGGTACATGGAAACTTCTTGTAGAAAAGTCAGAGGGAGTGCAACTAGTAGTTAAAGCCCAGAATGAGATGGGAAAATAACATTAACCAAGATTTGAGAGAGGTGAATTATATAAAGCATTAGCTCAGGATAGGAAAGTATGGAGACCTTATGTCCATGAACCTCCTAGTTTGGTAGCGCCAGTGAATTATTTAGTTAATTGATGGGTGTGAAACATGGTCTCTTACTTTATGTCCGGCCCATTGTGGAGTGACAGGCAATGAAATAGCCGATTTTCTAGCCAAGAAGGGTAGCAAAATTGTTTCAAACCCAACTTCTGCTCCAGTTTCCTTTCACTCTATCAAAAGAATTATCTCAAATAAATACATCAATAAACTTAGAGAAGAATACACCACCAAAACATCTGGAAAGGAATGGGAAAATCTACAAGCTTATGACATTACTACATTACAAAGAAAATCTGCAGTAGCAACATTCAGACTGCTAACGGGACATGACTGCTTGAATAAACACCTACACAGAATTGGCATAACAGATTCACCTAAATGCCCTTTTTGCAATTTAAATGAAGATATGGAAAGAAACCATCTCCTCCGTTGTCCAGCTTTTGTAGAAGAGACCAGCCTTTCTGCTAAATATTGGAGTGCAAGAGAGCGAATGATTTCATTATCAAGTGCTCGACATTAGATACCAACCGCCAACCAACCAACTTTATGTGAAGAAAATGAGCTAATAATTAACATACGGATCAAATGTAGAATGAAGAAATCTTCACAATAATAATGATGTACAGCGCACAATGTGCAAAGATTAGTTAATAATTATCTGTCTGTACAGAATCCTGTCACAGATTGTCCTCTGTTTTTGCACTTTAGCACATGGTATCTCTCACATGACTGCCACAATGCTCACACACGCATCCTGGTCCCTGGTTATGAAACAGTTTAATTTTACACAGTCTGTGATGGAAGCCGTGTACTGCTAGCCAGGTCACTAGATGTCTCGTAGCTCGGCTTCTTCCAGTCTTCTGAGGTCATGGGATCGGTAGTGTAGAAGTCAGTCCAAATGGATTCTTTTTCCTGTTGCAGCTCTCTTAGCTCATTGTAGATGGCAGGTACAGTTTCAGTTGGAGCTCTTCTATGAGAAATGGTTCCTTTGTCAGTTCATAGACTGTATGGGAGGGTGTGAACTTTGTTAGACCCACTGCCTTTTTCAAAAATATTGATTTCATTTTTTTTGAGAAGTCTAAGGCTGTTGGGGTCCAGATAAGCTGAAGGCCGTATGTGGCTATGGGTGTAATCTTGATGTGGAAGAGTTTATTCCTGCTTCCATGGACATCTTGGTTATGTCTTTTATCTCACGCATGGCTTTGATTGTTAGACTCGTCCTGTATGTTACATGCAGGTTGAAGGAGTTTCCCTTGGGCTGGAGAGTGACGCCTAGATATTTGAAACTGTTGACTGTGGACAGCACTCGGGTATTCAGCATAATCTTGTCCTTTCCCGCAAGTCTGCCTCCACTCCTGAAGGCCATATAAACGGTTTTGTCCTCGTTCAATTTCAGATCATTCTCATCCATCCATTTTGTGAGTTGGTTGAAATTGTTTTGCAGTGTCTCGCGACACGGGGATGTCAGGATGATGTCGTCCACATACATACAGAGCTTGGCATCATCCTCCAGGATCCATGTCATGTCAGCAGTGGTGATCTAGAATAGAAGCAGGCTCAGGGTTGCCTTGTAGGACACCATCATCTGTGTTATTTGCTTTGAGACAGAGGTTCTGTCCTGGACAGACACCTCGTTTCAGGCTAGAATATCTTTTATTGTGGCCATCATGGAGTGTTCTCCTCTGATTAGGCATTCCAGTTTTGTCACTAGCAATTTTCTGCCAACAGTGTCGAATGCTTTGGAGAAATCTATAAATACAATGAGGGGATCCAACTTGGTAGCATTTGTAAAAAAAAAAAATTAGATAGTTTTTCTAATATTATTAGAATTATTAAGTCTAGGACATTGAGATGGGGAAGAGACCCTTTTAAAGTCCTAAGCATAGATAGGATCTTAGGGAACTGGATATTGAAGATATGAACCGGATTCAGTTGACTATGAATAGTAACCATTGGAAGCCCTTACTTAATGTGACACAAATTCCACAAACCATAGAGTTATTAGTACATAAATGAACCGGGGAACCATTAATGCATTTATTAATCAGGTTGTTGAATAACTATATATTCAGATCAAGGAATGAGATGAGATGAAGCCTGTGAACGACAAGGGTGCTGGCCGACCATTCCTGATGCACCGTCACAGGGGCAGATGAATGAAATAAAACAGCTTTCAAAACAAAAGATTGTTTCTATCAAAAATGAAATTAAAATGTTAAAAAATTAAAAACTGCAAATGGAAATCATTATCTTCCCACTGTGTGTTCTCTACTTTTCAAAGTTTTTTGGAAATAACATGGTATAATAATTTTAGTAACATTTACTGAACACATGTTATTAAATGCTATATAATTAAAAGGATTACATGGAATTCATTAAATGGACACTTTTTTGTATGGATTTTGATTAAAGCATAAGCATATCCTGCTTCTAGGAATATTACATTTTATTGATGTTTTTATTATTAATTTAACATTTCTCAATGAAAGATAAATTAAATTTGAAGAGAAAAATTTTCGCCTAGACCGGGACTCGAACCCGGGACCCTTGGCTTTCCGGGCCAAGTGCTCTACCAACTGAGCTACCGAGGCGAGTTACGATCTAGATGCAAATTTTTCTCTTATATACGTTGTAATTCCCTATCGCCAAATGCTAGCCAAGGGTCCTGGGTTCGAGTCCCGGTCTAGGCGAAAATTTTTCTCTTCAAATTTAATTTATATTACATTTTATGTTTAATAATCCAGATATTCAAAAATAAAAAGATTCCTTTGCACCAGCGTAAACTCTAATTATTAAATTAATATTAAGAAACTAAAGCTGTTACTATGATTGAAATAAGTATATTAAAGTACACTACTAAATTATTGTAATCAAATGGTAAAGAGAAAAATTTATGCCTGAACCAGGAATCGAACCCCGAACCTTCAGCTTTCCGTGCTGATGCTCTAACCATTGAGCTAATCCAGGCTTCCTTCCCATCCAAGTAAGGTAAAGGAAGGATTTATGCTTGGATGGGAAGGAAGCCTGGATTAGCTCAATGGTTAGAGCATCAGCACGGAAAGCTGAAGGTTCGGGGTTCGATTCCCGGTTCAGGCATACATTTTTCTCTTTACCATTTGATTACAGTAAACTCTAATGCTTTTTTTTTTAATTTGGTTTCAAAATCCATTAGCTAATTTTGCCATCTTAACTTGAAGTAGGTTTTACTTATTAAATCTAATGTCTAAAAAGGACTCACTTTAAGGTCTGATCTTAAAATAAATTGCATGTTTGGATAGAGTATAATGAACTTAGTAACTGAAACAAATTTAAAAGATTGACCAACATTGGTTATTGAGAAAATAAGAAAAAAAATTGGAAAAATACCATAAAATCTTGAAAATTACACATTTTACATGGAACATTCATTTAATGTGCTGAGAAAAGAGCTTCACAAATAAAAACAAGAAAATACATATTCAATAAATGTGTCTAAAATTTCCAATTTTTTTAAGAAAATACTCAGCTTGTTTTCTTTATAATCAAATGTTATCACCTTTTAACTTTCTCTCATTTACTAAGTTCATTATGTTCTTTCAAATTATGCAATTTATTTTCAAATCAGAGTTTATGGAGGTGTAGCAAGTACTTATAAGCTATGAGATAAAATGCAATTATACCTATTATGTAATACAACAATGACTGGAGATCTCAATGTAACAGCTGACCCAAGCAATTGAAAATGACTACAGAAAGAGGTAGAAAATGTAATACAACAATGACTGGAGATCTCAATGTAACAGCTGACCCAAGCAATTGAAAATGACTACAGAAAGAGGTAGAAAATGTAATACAACAATGACTGGAGATCTCAATGTAACAGCTGACCCAAGCAATTGAAAATGACTACAGAAAGAGGTAGAAAATGTAATACAACAATGACTGGAGATCTCAATGTAACAGCTGACCCAAGCAATTGAAAATGACTACAGAAAGAGGTAGAAAATGTAATACAACAATGACTGGAGATCTCAATGTAACAGCTGACCCAAGCAATTGAAAATGACTACAGAAAGAGGTAGAAAATGTAATACAACAATGACTGGAGATCTCAATGTAACAGCTGACCCAAGCAATTGAAAATGACTACAGAAAGAGGTGAGAAAATGTAATACAACAATGACTGGAGATCTCAATGTAACAGCTGACCCAAGCAATTGAAAATGACTACAGAAAGAGGTAGAAAATGTAATACAACAATGACTGGAGATCTCAATGTAACAGCTGACCCAAGCAATTGAAAATGACTACAGAAAGAGGTAGAAAATGTAATACAACATAATCCCATTTTATAGTACTATATGGTCATCCATATTAACTCCAAGGTAAGACAGGTCTAGAAGGATGCCTATCAGCAGGTTGCTAGCCTCACATCCATGTGTTATCACATATATGGACAATAATCCAGCTGCTTATATGGTCAGATTTATCAGCCTGGAGCCAGTTCTTATTCTAGCTAAGAAAGTTCCTAAGTGGGAAGTGGTCCCACACACAGGTCGAAATGCAATGAAAAAAGTTTTCCCTGTATAGACTTGAAGCAGTGTATGTCCTAAGACTGTATGCCTTAGACTGCTATGAAAATATAAAAATGTTTAACAATTTTTTCTAAGAAATATTTATAAGTAACATTAGGTAAATTATTATTATTATTCCATAATTGTAATGGTATCCAAATAAAATTGAAAGAGTTACACAAATAACTAAGTCCATGGCACAACAGGCCTAGAAGGCCCTTAGTGCCAGCTGGTGGCCTTACATACACATGTGTTAATCCAGCCACTGTAGGGATGACATGTGGTCAGCATGTCAGGTCCCCCAGCCATTATAATTAGGTTTTTTCTCCTTGGAGTTAAACAAATAGTTCATAATTCTCAAGATTCAATAACACTGAATTTCACAAACTCTATTGAAAAGTTTCAAAAACTAAACGTCCACCAAACCATATTTATGGTCTGATTTTGCTGGTTTCCAGTATATATCTTTATTTTGTTATGTAATTGTATTGTATATAGTTACAGTACAACGAAGTAAACATGACTGCCAGATAATTTTTTTTATTTTTAGTTTTAGGTAAGTAACCATTACTCATGATTTATTGCTGATTTTTGGATAATATATTCCTTATTATATTTCAATATCATATAGGCTACTGAGTTTTGTTCTAAAAAAAACCACTAATAATAATAATACTTTATTTATTCTGGCAGAGTTAAGACCATAAGGCCCTCTCTTCCACTCAACCAGCACAAATACAAATAAATATTCGACAAATATAGATATACACTATACTAATTATAAACAGTTAAAGATACAATAAATGTAGCAATGTAAATGTCATGTACAAACAACATTTTATAGGGTAATAACAATAATGATACGATAATAATAATAATAATAATAATATAAATATGATACATTATACGGGAAACACCAATTAATATATATATCTTACACTGGATAATAATGAAGTCGAGTTTAGAGCAAATATAAATTTAGATTTCTTTTAAAAGATGCCAATGTCCGGCAGCCCCTTATTTCTTGTGGTAGGGAATTCCAGTTGCGAGAAGTGGAGATGGTATATGACATGTGATGTCCTATGTTGCGGTATATTAAGTAAGAGACTATGTTGTGATCTTGTGTTTAAGTTATGGTTTGAGGATAGATACTGGAAACGGGATGATAAATAATTGGGAATCGAGGTATGTAGGATCTTAAATAGGAGAATTAGACAGTGCGATTTTCTTCTCTCTTTTAGATGTAGCCATGACAATTCGTGAGAGTAATTTTTAAATTTTTATTTAGATTTACTACTCCAAATATTTGGATTTTACTGGTTTATGAATTCAATTAAGACATTTTGTCTGTACATTCTTACCTGTTATGGTTGTTTTTGTCGAACATATGTTTCAAGGCTTCTGAGCCCCATCGTCAGTGATTACAGACTCCCAAGATGTAAATTATCAAACAACCTCTTGATGTTACTTCCTATTGTATTTTAAAATTATGAATTCAACCTTACTTAAAATAAAAAAAAGTCAGGATATGAGGAGGGATGTAAAAAAATTATTCTAAATTTTAAATTAAACCTCATAGTGATATTCCCTATAATCGTTCAACCTTACTTTTTTTTTTTAATTGACTGCTACATGCCAAGCTTGTTTCCAAAAATAAAACAAAAACTCCAGCTGCTGGAGAGTTAACAGAGATACACACACACACACATATATATATCCATCCATCCATAGTATTTCTGCCTAAGGACAGGTACTTCACTGCAGTCACAGCACTTTCATACCAAGCTTTGCATCTTTACTAGGGAATTATAGTGTGGTAGCTTCCCGTTGCTTTCCACATCGGTGAAGGATGATCATTATTACAACCTGGATAGTTCAGATTATAAAGGTAGCAAAAAAGGGCATGAAGTCAATATTTTCTATGCATATATTTTCTAAGACTTCTTTGCTCGAGCGGTAAATAGGCCGATTAGCTGTCAAGACTGAGAAATGTTTGTAGGAGGTCAAGGTTATCTGCTAAATATAGATCGGAATGTCAGTTCCGTTATAAATTCCACACACAAGACCAGCATAACCACAACTTTTATTAAACATATATATAACACTGAATTAAATAAATCCTTTCGAAAAATACACGTAATTATAAACCTAAACACAAATAACAAAACTTTATTTTATGATGTTAATTTACATGCGCTAATATGCTTAAATGAGAGAACTCAGAATATTTTAATGTATATTGTCTTATGTAGAACAAGTTAGAAAAGGTTGATATCAAATTACTTCTTTCTTTAAACTCTACGTTATAGATAAAATCCTAATTTATTCAAACTTAATGCATTCAACTAAAGATTAATTTATTCAAACTTAGTCAAAGTGAATCCCTCCATGGTATCTTTACCTTGTCGTGGTGGAGTGGCTTGTGTGTTTAAATGATCCTGAGAGCTATGCCGGCGGTAGCATTGCTGCCGATAGGGTTACCCATGCCGGACTGGTCGAAGGTGATAAGCCAGACGAAAAAAGTACCTTGGTCGAAAGAGTGACGATCTTTCACCGTAAAAATACAACCGTCAAGAAATGCGGACATGGGTTCTACTGGGGTAAAATTTTCCGGAGGTCAAATAGTCCCCCATTCGGTTCTCCGGGCGGGGGACTACTTCAGGGAACCCATGACAAAGGCTCAAACACAGGGACATGTTCCTAGGAACATGGAATGTTAGGACTTTATACAATAGCGGGGCACTAGAGATATTAACGCGGGGATTGGATAAATCGCCCTTGGATATAGTCGCTTTACAGGAAGTTAGTCGGCCAGGAGAAGGTAGTCAGGAATCAGGAAGCTTTGCATTATACTATGGGGGTACAGAAAGACCTGCATTTGGAACAGGTTTTTTAGTCAGGAGGAGGATCCTATCCGCTATCCGAGATATTAAGTTTGTTAGTGATAGGATATCATACATAATTCTAAAGGGTAAACGACATGATTTTATAATTGTAAATGTACATTCCCCCACAGAAGATAAAGATGACAAGATCAAGGATGAGTTCTACGAAGAATTAGAATGCTTATTTGATAGCCTTTCACGATATCATATGAAAATTGTCTTAGGAGATTTAAATGCAAAAGTGGGGCGGGAAGATATATTCAAACCAACAATAGGCAAATTCAGTCTTCATGAAGATAGTAATGACAACGGGATTAGATTAGTCACATTTGCCACATCAAAGAATCTCATTGTTAAGAGCACAACATTTCAGCATAAGGATATTCATAAATACACCTGGACGTCCCCAGATGGAGAAACTCGGAACCAGATAGATCATGTATTAGTGGATAAACGCTGGCACAGTAGCATCATTGGTATTAGATCAGTTAGAGGGACAGACTGCAATTCAGATCATCATCTGGTCAAGGTGAAAATCAGACAACGGCTATCGCTTATGAGAGGAACAAACGCTAAAGATGATTCTGTAAAATATGAATTAAAAAACTTGAAAAATGATGAAATGCGGCAAGAATACCAAATCAAAATTGCTAATATATTTGAAGTACTGGAATCTTCAGATGACAATGTGGCAAACGAAGAAGAAACTGATATAAATAAAGAATGGGAGGCTATAAGAGATACTATTAAATTGTCAGCATCAGAAAGCATTGGTTGTTTAAAAAAGAGGCAAAACAAGAATTGGTTTGATGAGGAATGTGCCGACATTGTAAAGAAAAGAAAGCTAGCAAAAATGAAATGGTTACACGAGCCAAATGAGGTAAATTTAGTGCAATTGGCTAGTGTTAGACGGGAAACCACCAAGTTACTAAAGAGTAAGAAGAGGGAACATTTGGGAGAGAAGATTAATGATCCTGAAATGAATGCAAAAAATAGGAACATTAGAGAATTATATCAGGGAATTAGTATAGAGAAGAAAGGGTTTCAGGCTAGAACAAACATAATTCGGAATGAAAATGGGGATATGATTGCAGATTCCAAGAGTATATTAAATAGATGGAAAAGTTATTTTAATCAGATATTAAATGTACATACAGAACAGGACATTGAGGAGGAAAAGTTACAGACAGCAGAAATGCTAGTCGCAGAGCCAAGTGCATTAGAGGTTGAAATGGCGATTGAAAAATTGAAGATGTATAAAGCATCAGGTTCAGATGAGATCCCAGCAGAACTGATAAAATCAGGGGGAGAAAAATTGATGGACAAGATACGCTGGTTGCTTAATATGATTTGGGAAAAAGAAGCTCTTCCAGATGAATGGAAGGAATCAATTATCGTACCAATTTATAAGAAAGGAGATAAAACTGATTGCAACAACTATAGGGGCATCTCATTACTTTCAACTTCGTACAAAATTCTAACAAATATATTAGTAAGCAGACTTACTCCCTATATTGATGACATTCTAGGAGATCATCAATGTGCATTTAGAAGAAACAGGTCTACAACAGATCAGATTTTTAGTATAAGACAGATTTTAGAAAAGAAATAGGAATATAATGGTACTGTACATCAACTATATGTAGACTTCAAAAAAGCATATGATTCAATAAAGAGGGAGAAGTTATAGGCTATAGTATCCTGCTGGAATTCGGAATTCCTAAAAAGTTAGTTAGACTTATACGAATGTGTCTAAATGGCTCAACGAGTAGGGTGCGTGTAGGCAAACAGTTTTCAGATACTTTTGAAATCCAGAATGGGTTGAAGCAAGGAGATGTACTATCTCCTCTACTATTTAATTTTGTACTAGAGCATGCCATTAAATCTTTAGAGAATGAGGAAGGCTTACAACTGAATGGTATTAATAAGCTGTTAGTTTATGCTGATGATGTAGTACTACTGGCCGATAGCTAGGAGATACTAAAGGCCAACACGCACACACTATTGAGTAACACTAAGAAATTAGGACTGGAAGTAAATATCAGTAAAACTAAATATATGGTCACACGTAGAAATACATTATATAATGGAAATGGACAGCTAATGACAAATGAGGGAAATTTTGAGGAATTGGCTGAATTCAAATACCTAGGAACAATAATCACAAATAGGAATGAGATGCACAAAGAAATTAAACATAGGCTCAATCCTGGAAATGCATGCTATTATGCATTGCAGAGACTTTTGATGTCCCAACTCCTTTCAAAAAACGTTAAGCTGAAAATATATAAAACTATTATTCTACCAGTTATATTATATGGGTGCGAAACATGGACTCTTACTTTAAGGGAGGAAAGGAGATTACGAGTATTTGAGAATAAAGTTCTTAGGAAAATTTTTGGACCAAAGAGAGATGAACAGACAGGTGAATGGAGAAGACTACATAACAATGAACTACATGGTCTTTATAGGAAACCAGATATAATAAGAACAGTTAAGTCCCGTAGACTGCGATGGGCAGGACATGTTGCGCGTATGGGGAATGAAAGACGTGCATGGAAACTTCTTGTAGGAAAGCCAGAAGGAAAACGCCCAGTTGGTAGACCAAGAATGAGGTGGGAGAACAACATTAACTATGATTTGAGGGAAGTAGATTATACACGGAATGATTGGAAAGCATTAGATCCGGATAGGGATGTATGGAGAGCTTATGTCCGTGCGGCCATGAACCTACGGGTTCGATAGTGCCAGTGAGTAAGTAAGTAAGTAAGTTAGTCAAAGTGAATTATTCAACCTGGAACTTTACTAGAAACTGCACTCCGAGATTCGAAATCATGTCCGTCCTAGATCATTCCCAAAGCTGCCTTCTGTCTGATCTTTTCCCAAAAAAACACGGGTATATATTCCTTAATTTGTTCCCCTTCCAGCTAGAATCCTTGGCGGCCATAGTAATATTTCCTAATATTGGGTAATAATTTGGCTTCTGTCAGGGGCAGATTATATAAGGTGTTTGTTTCCCTTATATAATGTGTTATTCAAAAGGTATAATATTTTGTATTTTCGTAAATGTGTCCTAATAGCTTGAAAAATATGTTTTTCCCAAGATCTGAGCTGTTGTGTTATAATAATAATAATAATAATAATAATAGCTTTATTTTACCTGGCAGAGTTAAGGCCTTAAGGCCTTGTCTACCACTCAACCAGGTTTAAAAAAAATACAAAAGAAAAGTCTTAAATCTAATGACATTTGCATCTTCCCAGATCTTTTAATATTTTATTAATTCTCCCTCGTTTTTTATTTCTTAAAGCCCTTTCCTAAATTTGATTACGGTCTTATCAGAGTTTTCAACGTTGATTATTTTTCCTCTACCGTCCGGTATAAAACATAAGTATATATCGCCTCTGCTTCCATCTTTTTTATCCATTTTTTATTATACCTGCAATTAAGCCCTGTTGTATTTATAATAATCATGATAATGATGGCCGGATGATTTTCAGGGACCATTGGGCCCTAAGCTTCCTGACATTTGTCCTAGAGGTGAGGAAAAAAAACCCCAAAAAAAGAAAAAAACCTCACCTAGGAGCCTGTCCTGACTAGGGATCGAACCCGGGCATGTTGCATGACAAGGCAGCACGCTACCTCAAGACCACAGTGGTGGACTATATATATACATTTTTGCTTCTAGTAAGTAATATTGATGAAATTATGTAAATTTATTTTTCAAAAATCTTTTATTGAGAATAACCTCAATAACTTCATTCCTTCAGAATCTGCTAAAATAGTAACAAAATATGACCTCATCAAGTGCAGCCGTTTGGTTCATTTGCACCATGTGGAGACATCAAATACAATGTTCAATTAACCCAGTCTTAAACGGTGATTCCTGCTTTAGAGGCCACATTCTCTCCCCACCTCTAAGACCTTCATCCTTCATTTAAAAAGAGAAACAAGAAAATCTATAGCAAGGCCATTATCTTATCAAGGTCAAGGTTATTGTAAATAATCTATACCTGAGATACAAAAACTCTGTTATAAAATTACACTATGAACAAGTTCAGAATCACAAATGACAATACAAAAATATCAAGGTGGTATTCTATTAATTGCACCAGTATTTTTCTTTACATTTTTCATGATCATGGTCACAATATCCATTTTTTATTTATTTGATTAATATTACTAACATTTTTTTATCCAAACATATTTACCATAATTTTTACAAGGAATGATTTAGTATGAGTATGCAAAATTGAAACAATAAATAACCGATGGTATAAATGAACATGTTGTTATAGAACTTGGACTCTGCAAAGCAATATTAAAGAGAGAGCAGATCGGAAAGTAACGCACAATAATTTTTTTCTGCCTTGGTATTGCAGCTAGAATGTTGAAATTTCACAGAGATATAGTTTGAAGTTTTCACTACAGATGGTATTTTTTTCTCAGGTGCACCTCTTGCGAGAGAAGCTTGAACTATGCAACAAAGATGGCGCGCATGCTACAGTCGTCCACCTGTGAGGAACAGAGAAGTGTTGTTCGATTTTTGTGGGCCAAAGGGCATAAACCCAGTGAAATTCACAGGGACATGCGTGGCGTGTATGGGGATGATTGTATGGACCGTAGCAATGTCTCCAGGTGGTGCACATTCTTCCAAGAGGGACGCATGAACCTTACTGATTCGCCTTAGTGATTCCTGGCCGGCAAACGCTTTGAGACAGATGTGGAAGTGAAATCAGCAGTGCGCAAATGGCTACACTCCAACCAAACGGACTTCTACGAACAGGGCATATTGATGGGAAAAATGTGTTGAGAAAGTTGGTGACTATGTCGAAAAGTAGGTAAAAGATGTAAGTTCATTTGTGATTTTTTTCCTTTTTTTTACTATTAAACATTTAAAAAAAAAAATTATTGTGCGTTACTTTCCGATCCGTCCTGTGGACGACTGTAGCATGCGCGCCATCTTTGTTGCATAGTTCAAGCTTCTCTCGCAAGAGAGAAAAAATACCATCTAGTGAAAACTTCAAACTATATCTCTGTGAAATTTCAACATTCTAGCTGCAATACCAAGGCACAAAAAAATTATTGTCCGTTACTTTCCGATCCGCCCTCGTAACTGTCATGATTACAGACATCTGTAATTTGATAGTTACAAAAAATATATCATGTAACATGTAAGGGGGAATATATCTGCTTGATTTTTATTAGTAGATTAATGCTAATTGTTCAGTGCCATAGCCAGCAGTTTAAGGCATCACGCCTCGGGAGAAGAAATTTTCTCATGGAATTTCATCCTGTAAGGGACCGGTGCCCACCCAGCATCATGAGGAATTTGAGTAACTACAATAAATGGTGTATCCAGGTTCAGAAAGCAATTTTAATAACTGGGGAGCCGATATTGACCAAATGTCATCCCTATACTGGCTAGATGATCATCCACCTCTGTGAGGCCAGCATGTGGATGTGAGGCCAGCAACCAGCTTATAGGTCAAGTGCCTTCTAGGCCTGCCATGCCAAGGAGTTAGTGCTAATTAAAATTTATGCAAAAATATTTTATTTATTATGCAAATTCATTAGTATCTTACAAAAAAAAAACACTCCTTACTTGCTAACAAGGTTTTTAAATTCCATATAAGTACTAATCTAACAAACATTTAAATGCCCCAGTATCCCAATACATTCTCAAAAAAAAAAAGATTTTTTTTTTCAAAAGACGTAACAAGAAAATTTATCAATTTTAATCAACAAGATGGAACAAGTCTACAATTAAAATAAATTATTACGATGATGATTATTATAACAATAATAATAATAATTATTATTATTATTAATACTTTTAATCCCTCAGGGGTCCTCATCTAGGGGATATGTGGATGGCGACCAAAAGGTGCCCAAGCTGAGCAAAACATTTCTTCCACTTACTTGTGTTTTGCACTCTTTTAACTTTACTATCTAATCTCTCTTGGTTAACTCTTGTTTTTTCGACCCCCGACGCTATTAGGGCATCCGAGGGCTAGGGAGTCTTTCCTTTCTTCCATTTCTTCTTTCCTTTATTTTCTTTTCTTCTCCAGAAAAGCCTGACCAGAGGCTATAAGATGGCAGCCCCATCACTGGTCTTGCCTTCCTTTGGCCAGCAACCAATCGAAGGAACTATTATTATGCTTTCAAGTCTTATATGAGAATTTCCTGAAATAACGCTGGAGGGAAAATTTTCTATAGGATCGTAACAGGCCTTGGCCTAATACTTGGAAGGAAGAAGAAGAAGAATATTTGGTTCATCTTCCGGGCTTATAGGCCGTGGTCTGGTTGTCTTCTTACTCGACGTTTCGTCTACTGCTGCGGTAGACCTCATCAGGAGATACTGCGTGCTCTCTGTGAACTCCTCAACAGTCGGCTGCAGACTGCAGCCGACTGTTGAGGAGTTCACAGAGAGCACGCAGTATCTCCTGATGAGGTCTACCGCAGCAGTAGACGAAACGTCGAGTAAGAAGACAACCAGACCACGGCCTATAAGCCCGGAAGACGATCCAAATATGGATCAAGACGCCGGCCGTGAAAGCCTACAATTATATAGAAGAAGAATACTTTTAAAACAATAATTTTATTTATTAACTCCTAGAAAAAAAAAATATATATTAAATATAATTTTGCAACTTGGTTATAAAAATCATATAAGCCTAGTGTACTAAAATATTTTCTAGTTTCTGTATAATTCTATTTCCTATTGTTTACTTAGAAAATTAGTTAAAAAATATAGCTTTAGTAGCAAGAGAATTGGTTATGTTAGAACATGAGTGAAGCGAGTATTGTAAGATTTGTGAGCTACAACATTAAGTTTATAGTATTTTGACTACAACATTTGTATCTACATTTCATCCATTTAATGAAAATTATTTTTAAAAAAATAAAAAATCAATTTTTAAAATTTCTACTTAATATGATTGGGCAAAAGTATAATTCAATTTACAAATGGCAGAAGTAATTTTCTAGCAACAAGACTGTACATTTCCAAAGCAACAAATATATTTAAAGATGTGTTTTAAGATTTTTAAAAATGTGCATTTCATATTCAAACATGTTTTATGTTTAAAATTGAAATAAAGGTTTGTTTAAATATAATTATTATGAGTCAGTTATATCTTATCTCAATATTAATGTTGATTTGTTCTTCAACATGTTTGAATTAGTCTTCTAATCATCTTCAGCATCTTGGCCATTAATTAAAAGAACCTCAAAATATTACTTCCTAAAATAAAACATTAAAGGATTGTTTGTTTGTTTTACTACAAACAATTAATTAATTGAATATTTTTGTAAAGATAGATTTTTAATATTTCACTTATCCCTGGTCGGGGCAGTTTTTCTGGGTGAGGTTTTTATCGGGGTTTTTCCTCACCTGTAAGACAAATGTCAGAAAAACTTTAAGGCCCAAACGGTCCCCGAAATCATATGACCATCATCCTTATCATTATCATATCCTTCACCGGTGTGGAAAGCAACGGGAAGCTACCACACCTACACAATTCCCTAGTAAAGCTGCAAGCATAGCATGAAAATTCTATGATTGCAGTGAAGGACCTACCTTCGGGCAGAATTACTATGGATGGATACTTGAATTATTAATTTTTATTATTTATAAATATTAATATCTTTCTGACCAATTGAAAATAAGAAAAGGGTATGATCGATCCCTTTCGATTCACCTGAAATAGCTTGTTTATTTAAGATATACCAAATCTGTTAAACACTATTTAATTTTTTTAAATTTTATATTTAGTTTAACATGTTCCAGTCGAGTTAGTAATTCACCCTCCAATTTCAGAGTGACGGTTAGTGGTTTCTTTCTTAATGTAAATAGTTGATAATTTGTCTTCTGTATATTTATCTTCATTAATTCTCTAACTGTATTAGTGATTGTTGGGCTATGGTTATTAATTGTTGACTTTGGTTTTTTGGTTTGGAGACCCATATTACATCAGCAAAAAGTATGGTTTTTGTTTGGAGCTTTTCTGTATGCTTAGGTAGATCATTAATTGAAGACTCTGGACACAAAATTAACAGATATGAATTTCAATCAGCTTCCACAAAAAAATATCAGTTATACAATAATTTCTATAGTATAATTTACATAATTATATACAATTTCTAAACACTGAGTTCATTAGTTTGAAAATTACAAGGAAGAAATCAAATATTTCATTGATATAAAATTACTATTTGAACAATTTCATATTAGATCAATAAAAAAAAAGTAATTGTGACTTTATCATTTCTGAAATTGGTATGAAGGATACATATGACAAGGAATTCTATTAATTTTTAGATTTTGATTTAAAAAATCATTGAAGATACAGATGTAATAAAAATATAAATTATATCTGAATAGAAAAATTGACACCTAGACTGAGGTTTGAACATGTCGTTGTTGTTTTCAAATGCTGGGCCTTGGCACCGAAGCCATTAGCGTTCTTGCTCTCCAATATTTCTCTATGGTGGATCCAACAGGTAATACTTCACAGGTTTGTAGGTGTTCTTCATTCATTTCTTCGTCTTTATTGCATAGAGGACAATTTGGATTCTTGTAGATTCCTATTTTATATAAATGTTTGGCCAAATAGTCATGTTCTGTAAGCAGTCTAAATTTTGCTACTGTAGTTTTACGTGGAATTTCTGGAATAATATCTGGCTTCTTTACTAAAATATTCCATTTTTTGTCTTTGGCTTTATTACATAGGTCTTGGTTTTGTTTGAATTTATATTTATGAGGTTTGAACATAAGAACTCTGTATACCAGTGCCCTTGCCATCTGAGCTACCTAGGTCTCCAACCAAAACACAAACATTTCTCTTATTTATACAATTCCAATATAAATGTTTAAAAAAAAAACAAATATGTACTTACAAATAACTGCAAATTTTCCCCTAATTGAGTGAAAATTCAAGCACCGCTGAAAAGCTAAGCTTATTGATACATTATATGAAATTCTTCTGTCATAAAATCTCAAGATCACTCATTGTGACCTTTGATCTTCAATGTCTTGAAATATGTCATCTCAGAAAATTATGCAAAATATATTTTATTAGCCAATACCCTGTTTGCGCTGCTACACCTAAATGAATTAAATGTGTTTTATGTTTAGTTAAATAAGTAAAAAAAAATTATTTCATAATTATCAGTTTAGCAGTTGTTTGGTCGTGTTAGAGATAAATTGGCCAGTTTACAGGTAATTTGATTGTTTTAGAGATAGATTCATCGGTTTAAGGGTAATTTTATTGTTTTAGAGGTAGCTTGATTGGTTTATGGGTAGTTTCTTGTTTTAGAAGTAGTTTAATCAGTTTACTTGTAGTTTTGGTCTTTTTAGAGATAGTTTGATTAGCTACTGGTAATTTGGTAATTATAGAGATCATTTCATCGGTTTGGGGGTAGTTCGGTCAGATCGGTTGGACTTTTTAGATTCTGTTTCTGAGTTAGGTTAGGTATCAGTTGGGTCAGGTCAGGTTTGATTAGGTTGGTTTCGGTTAGGATAGGTTCAGTTAGGTCAAGGTTAGGTTAGGATAGAATTATGTCCAGATTAGGTCAGGTTTAGTTCCAGGTTTGGGTTCAGTTTGAATTCCAGTTTTGAGTTCAGTTTCTCTTTCAGTTTTGGATTCAGGTTAGGTTAGGTTAGGCACAGTTGGGATTAGCTCAGTTGGGTTAGGTTTAGGTTTGATTCATGTTAGGATCAGTGTAGGTTCAGTGTACATTCAGTGTAGATTGAGTGTAGTCTCAGTGTAGGTTTAGTTTAGATTCAGTTACGTTCAGGTTAGGTTCAATTATGGTTGAGGTTAGGTTCATGTTAGGTTCAGGCTGGGTTCAGATTAGGTACATGATAGTTTCCAGTTAGGTTCAGGCTAGGTTCTAGTCAGGTTCAGTTATGTTAGGTTTGGTCAGGTCATGTTCAGTCAGGTTGGGTCAGTATAGCTTAGGTCATGTCAGGTCATTTAAGCATCCAAAAAGCTACTTTTTTTTACAATTTTCACTACAAAGAGTGATTTTTAAAAGTGTAGGAGTTGAGTATCACGACTCTCTTATAACCTATGTTCATCCCGGGAATCTCCTGAACATTTTGCAAGAAGCCCTATCAAAATCGCATAAGTACGAACAAACAAACATTCATTTTTATATATTAGATTTACACAATGACATGGCAGGATTAACAGGAATGTCATCCTGCACACTTCTGCAGGTAAGGCACATAGACATACTATGCAACAAATATTTTTTACCTTGAGAATTTGTGTTTATTATGCATGAAATGGGTAAATTTTATAACAAACTAGCTAATACCCGGCATGCACTGCTACACCTAAATAAATTATGTGTTTTTGCATTTAGTTGAATAAGTAAGAAGAAAATTAATTATAAATTTATATCGTCATTATTTTTAGATACCCTGTGCTGATTACCCGGCATTGCCTGGGAATTTACACATCCCGATGTATTTGGAATAAATGAGCTGAAAGACAAAATTCATTATTTTGAGTTATCCATAAAAGAATACCCCCAGTGCACTGCTATGCTTGTCCGGGAATCTACTTATCCCAATCTTCTTGGCATGAATGAAAGACAAAAATGGTTATTGTGAGTTATCCTTAAAAGATAAACATATGCTGTCGGGATCTTTTCTGTAGAGTTTTTTGAGATATTCAATTCTATGTACAATAATTTTGTGTATTTGTTATGGTTTAGGCAGGGTAAGCCATTCAAGCTTACAAAAGCGGCATTTTTTCACTACAGAAGGTGATTTTTAAGGGAGAAGGGCTTGAGCATTAAAACTCTCTTATAGCCTATAACCTTCACGGGAAAATCCTAAACATTTTGCAAAAAGCCCTATGATAATCAGATGACAAGCACATGCTTGCCCGGGAATCTACTCATCCCAATCTCCTTGGCATCAATGGCTATTGTGTTATCTATAAAAGATAAACATATGCTGTCATGGACTTTTTTGTAGAGTTTTTTAAGATATTCAATTCTGTGTACATCAATTTTGTGTATTTGTTATGGTTTAGGCAGCATAAGCCATTTAAGGGTAAAAAAAAGGGACTTTTTCCACTACAAAGGGTGTTTTTTTAAGGGTGTAGGAGTTGAGTATCTCAACTCTCTTGTAGCCTATGTTCATCCTGGGAATCTACTGAACATTTTGCAAAAAACCCCATCACGATCGGATCAACGGTATGGCCATGCATGAAGTACGAACAAACAAACAAACATTCATTTTTATATATTAGACAGATCAACACATTTATCAGAAATATGCAACTATATGACAGGAATTTTACTTATAGACACAATTTTTAACAGTAAATATCAACAAATTTTGGAGTTCAGAGATTGAAATTGCAGCAATTTTAGCCAATGGCAGGCGTTATTAATACTAGTGAAATTCATATCAAATTCTGTTGAGGTGAAGTCATATGATGAAAGTTAAAAATTAAATTGTACCTGTTGGTAGGTGCTGTCGTCCTCAACTTTGTTAATATATTGTATATAAAATTAACTGGATTACTTTCGGAAGTTACCTTCCATCTTCTGCAGGTTGAGTTTCCGCTACTTGTTGTTGTGTACGGTGATGTATACAACAACAAGTAGCGGAAACTCAACCTGCAGAAGATGGAAGGTAACTTCTGAAAGTGCTCCAGTTAATTTTTTATACAATATATTAACAAAGTTGAGGACGACGGCACCTACCAACAAGTACAATTTAATTTTTAACTTTCATCATAGGCCATATTAATACAGGCAATGAGAAAACTTACTGATACATCATTTTACATTTACTGTTACATATTTCAATTAATTTTATTAGTTTTCTACATGAACAGTTTTATTAACCAAATTAACTTTAAAAGCCAATTTTTTTGTTGCAATCCTCTTGGTAAAAGTGTACACACAAGATGTAGAAAGTATCTGAGAAAAGTAAATATTATAGTTCAGAAATGTCCAAATATAACATTAGAACAGAAATTATGTATTTATTATTGATTTCGTACATCTCAATGATGGATAAATCATATTTGAAGAGAAAAATTATACGCTCAGACCGGGACTTGAACCCGGGACCCTTGGTTCTCTAGACCAAGTGCTCTACCAACTGAGCTACCTGAGCAAGTACCGATCTAAACGCAAATCTTTCTCTATATACATTGTAATTCCCGTCCACCAAATGCTGTGAAGCCATGCTTCTATCTTGCAAATGGCGGCTCCTTTATTAAGAAGACATATTTGGGAATTATACATTACAGCCAGTACGGCTTTTTCCAAGTTTTTATTATTGATTTCGTACATCTCAATGATGGATAAATCATATTTGAAGTGAAAAATATAGAGAAAGATTTGCGTTTAGATCGGTACTTGCTCAGGTAGCTCAGTTGGTAGAGCACTTGGTCTAGAGAACCAAGGGTCCCGGGTTCAAGTCCCGGTCTGAGCGTATAATTTTTCTCTTCAAATAAGAAATTATGTAGTTCCTACATAAAATCAATCTCACAAATACAAAGTATAACTGAAACATGAGTAGAGGCAGAACAACCCATGTTATTGAGAGGGAGAAATGCATAGTGAGATATGAACTGACACACTTGAAGAGCATGAATGAGACATTACTTTCTATATGTGTATCTCTTGTAAAAAAATAGTTGGACAGTACAGTGAGAAGAAATTAAAACCCATAGGTTCATTGCTGCACAGACATAAGCTCTCCATACATCCCTATCCTGAGCTAATGCTTTCCAATCATTCCCTGTATAATCTACTTCCCTCAAATCATAGTTAATGTTATTCTCCCACCTCATTCTTGGTCAACCAACTGGACGTTTTCCCTCTAGCTTTCCTACAAGAAGCTTGCATGCACGTCTTTCATTTCCCATACGTGCAACATGTCCTGCCTATTGCAGTCTACGAGACTTAACTGTTCTTATTATATCTGTCTTCCTATAAAGACCATGTAGTTCATTGTTATGTAGTCTTCCCCATTCACCTGTCTGTTCATCTCTCTTTGGCCCAAACATTTTCCTAAGTATTTTATTCTCAAATACTCGTAATCTCCTTTCCTCCCTTAAAGTAAGAGTCCATGTTTCGCATCCATATAATATAACTGGTAGAATAATAGTTTTATATATTTTAAGTTTAATGTTTTTTGAAAGGAGTTGGGACATCAAAAATCTCTGCAATGCATAACTATTATGGTGTTTAAAAATGTGAAAATCCCGTTACAGTGACTGATGAATCAGCCGTGATTAAACATTGAAACAAAAATTTAAAGACAGACTGAAGCAGTGTAAGAAGCTTTTCTGAGATTGATTTTCTGTAGGAATTACATATTTTCTGTGTTGATGTTATATCAACACACCAGCAATAACTGAAATCATTCAACAATATCAAAATAATTGGCATGAACACCTTCTGAGAATGCCAAACAATAGACTACCTCTGCAGCTATTGAACTACAGACCCACAGGGCGAAGAGACCCAGGAAGACCTAAGAAGAGATGGAGGGATCAATTTCTTTCCTGAAGCGGAACAGGCCAATGGCCTAATCCATGACTGCCATTGATGATGATGTTATATTTGGACATCTATGAACCATCCAAGACTATTTTTCTCATATTCTTTCTCCACTTTGTCTGTCTACTTTTACTCAGAGGACTGCAACAAAAATTTTAGCTTTTAAAGTCCATTTTGGTTAATGAAACTTCTCATGCAGAAAAACTGTTAAAATTAATTTAAATTGTGCAATGAACCATATAAATTCAGAATTAAAATACTTGTAAAATGGTTGTATTAGAAAGTTTACTCACTGGCTATGAAATTACAATAGGAAGTAACATAATGAGATTAGAACAAGTGTCTGGTACTCATTTCCATTAGAGGCTGAGTCAACCCCAGGACCATAGTGCCACCAGAAGGTTTGGGTCAGTTTAAAAATCCTGACCCACTGGGACTTGAACCCTCAACCTTCCGGCTTGTAGCACAGTGCCTTAACCACTACGCTACGGCGTGCCCCCATTGAGCCTATTAAGTCTATTTATTAAGCCCTGGTTAAAGTGGTTGCAATTTTAATATCTGATCTCCCAAATTTGTTTATATTTACTGATAAAAACATGTTTATAATTGATTTTATTAAACACAATGTGTACATTTAGAATTTTCACCAGTCTTTTGTAATTTTGGTGAGAGGCTGAGTTCTGCTTTGGCATTTCATTAGGTGGTACCTGGAGCATGGCTCGTCGCAAAGCTTGCATCATCTGCAGTCCTCCTTCGGGTCGTGGTATGACGGATTCTGACATATTTTCCAGTGGAAACCATGCGCAGCGAAGCGTGTGTATAGGTGGCGAAGTTGGAAGTTCGGTCCTTTCCACACATCGGTTTTCATCGTTTCTGTGTCCATTATTTCCATCGGTATTGCATTGGCTTTGTTTTGTCTCTCTTTGATGGCGTCTTTATATGCCTGGGTTTCTGGTAGTTTGAAGCGAAGCTTGATGTCCTCAATGAAGTAGGATTCATGTGCTATTCTGTAGGCGTAGCTGTTTCTTGTGTACTTTGAGAGTGACAAGGCCCTCTTGAGATATCTGGCTTTGACATTCTCCAATTTCTTGAGGTTTTTCGCTGTTAGGTGAATCCAAATTATCTGAATACCATATGTGGCCGCTGGTGCTACCTTGAGTTGGAACAGTGCCATCGCCGTTGGCAGGGACAGTCTCTCAAGCTTGGGGATGTCGAACATCGAATTTATTGCCGCTGTGGTCCTGTCTTGTATATGCATGGTGAACGTGGTTCCAGTGGTCTGCAGCGTCACTCCCAGGTACTTAAAGTTGGGGACTATTTCTAGGGCTGAGTCGCCGCACATAAAGTGGTCATTTTTTGATAATCTGCCTCCTCTTCTGAACTTCATTGCTTTTGTTTATCGAGTAAAGTTGCTGTCACATAGTAACATATTTCTGAAAATGTGTTGATTTGTTATAAAATTTACACATTTTAAGTATAATAAACATAAATCCTCGAGGTAAGACATAGTTATTGCGTGGTATGTTTCTGTGTCTTACCTGCAGAATGGTATTTCTGTTAATCTTGCACTGACTTCTCATTGCAGTGCCAGCTTAATATTTGGTACATAGATAAAATAATGATGTGGCAATAACACATTACATGATTTTCTTAAGTCACATGTTTTCAGATATTCAAACAAACTTGAGACTTTAATCTGTCATAAGAATTTCATATTCATTCATTCATAGTGTTCTGCCCAAGAGCAGGTCTTTCACTGCAAACTCAGCATTCTCCACTCTTTCCTTAACTCAGCTTTCCTTTTTGTATCTGCATACAAACCATTTATTTTAATATTGTCTATCACATCTTTATTTCTTACTTTGTCTGTCCATTTGATACGTTCCATTCTTCTCCATATCCACATCTCAAAAGTTTCCAGTCGCTTTTCCTCATTCCGTCATAATGTCCAAGCCTCTGCACCATACAATGCTACACTCCACACAAAGCACTTCACTAGCCTCTTCTGTAATTCTTTTGCCAAAGGTCCACAGAAAATGCTTCTCTTCTTGTTAAAAGCTTCTTTTGCCATTGCTATCCTCTGCTTTACTTCTTGACTGCAGTTCATGTTACTACTGATAGTACAACCCAAGTATTTGAAGCTCTCCATTTGCTCAATGGCCTCATCTTTATCTTCCTTGATTTCTTTCCTATAATCATGGCCTTCGTCTTATTCATATTTATCTTCATCACAATCCTCGCACTTATCATTTAGCTCCATCAGCATGTTCCTCAAAGTCATTGCATCTTCTGCTAGCAAAGCCATATTATCAGCAAATTTTATGCACTTTATTCTTCTACCTCCCATGTTTATGCCACCCGTATTGCTGAAGCAGTTCTTCATTACGTCTTCCAGGCAGATGTTGAAAAGAGTAGGTGATAGAGATCATCCTTGCCTTACTCCTCTTCCAATTTCTCTTCCCTCTGACATTTCTTCTCCTATCTTCACTTTTATTCGCTGTTTCATATAAAGACTACTTTTGAGCCTCGTCTCCTTCCAGTTCACGCCAATTTTCTTCAAGATCTTCAGGAATTTATTCCAATTTACTCTATCAAAGGCCTTTTCCCGGTCAACAAATACTGAATAAATGTCTTTTATCTTTTTCTATATATCTTTCTCCTATTGTTCGTATCAATCCAATTGCATCTCTTGTACCCTTTCCCTTCCTGAAGCAAAACTGTTCTTCTTCCAATTTGCTTTCCATCATAGAACGTAAATGTCGATTCAGTATTTGCAGAAGAAAGGAGAATCTTTGCAGATAGTGATATCAAGCTGAGTCTAGCTGATTATGAAATGGGTTTCCGTCCAAACAGATCCACTATAGATAATATTTTTATTATTATTAGACAAATATTTGAAAAATGCCATGAATACAAAATTAATTTATATAATTTGTTCATTAATTACACTCATGTATTTGACTCCGTAAAAAAAAACAAAATTATTGAATGTTTGTCACAATATAAGGTACCCAATAAATCGATAAGATTAATTGAATTAAAACTTAAAAACACAACAGCTAAAGTTAGAATAAATAATAAACTCAGCAAAGAATTTTAATTATATTATTTTTGGTCTGGACATCTTACCTCAATATTAATGTTGATTTGTTCTGAACAAATCAACATTAATATTGAGGTAAGATGTCCAGACCAAAAATAATATAATTAAAATAACCTCAAAATATAACTTCCTAAAATTAAATATTAATTACAACTTCTTAAGTTACAAGGAAGAAACAACAAGAACAAATCAACATTAATATTGAGGTAAGATGTCCAGACCAAAAATAATATAATTAAAATAAATTAAAATAACCTCAAAATATAACTTCCTAATATTAAATATTAAAGAATTTAAAGTTGAATCTGTAGTTAAACAAGGAGATCCCTTTTCTGCAACACTATTTAGTATAGCAGTTGATTCAATAATGAAACATTTAGATCTAAGAGGTAATATAAGTATCAAATCTAAACAATGTATTGCATATGCAGATGACATTGATAACAGCAAGGAACATACCAACACTAATAGAAATTTTACAGTTGCTGAAAGAAAAATCAGTTGAATATGGATTAATAATAAATAATTCCAAAACAAAATACTTAAAATGTGCAACAAGAAATGAAAAAATAAGGTCTGAACATCAATGATACAAATATAGAAGAAGTAAAATCTTATAAATATCTTGGTTCAACTGTAAATGGAAAAAAACTATATAGAGGAAGAAATTGGTGAAAGAATTTATTTGGGCAATAAAGCTTACTATGCAAATAGAATACTATTCAAAAGTAAACTTGTCTCCAGATTAATTAAAGTTAAACTGTGTAATACAGTAATAAGACCGATTGTAACTTATGGCTGTGAAACATGGGTACTGAAGGAGTCTGATAAACAAAAACTATTAATGTTTTTATTATTGATTTAACATTTCTCAATGAAAGATAAATTAAATTTGAAGAGAAACATTTAAAAACTATTAATCTTTGAAAGGAAGATCTTTCGGAGAATTTTTGGACCAATTAGAGAAAGCAATGGCACATGGCGTATAAGTATGAACTCTGAATTAAATAATCTAGTACGAAATAAAAATATAATAAACCACATTAAAGCTCAAAGACTGCGCTGGTTTGGACATATAAATAGAATGCAGGAAGACAAGCTTGTAAGAATAATATACAAATGGAAACCAATATGCACCAGAACAGCTGGACGCCCAAAAAACCGATGGCAGGATGATGTTATAAAAGATATATTAGAAATGAAAACTGGAAATTGGCCAGTCTGTAACCAGAATAGATCTAGGTGGATAAAAATTGTTGAGAAGGCCAAAACTTTAATGAGGTTGTAGTCGCCTACTAAAGAAGAAGATATCAAGCTGATAGTCCTGAACTCCTTATATTTCTTTGGATTGTTTTTCTTCGGTATTGGTATTAATACTGTCTTAGTCAATTCACCTTATATCTTGTTGCACAAACACAGAATTTCCTTCTTTCCTTCATCCAAGCATTTAACCAATTCAATGGGGATTCCATCTACCCCTGTTGCTTTCCCATTTTTCATTTCCCTAATTGCTAGTTCAACTTCTTCCTTCAGAATTGAAAATCCTTTTTCATCTTCTGATACGTCTACATTTTTATATCCAAGTTAGCCAGACGATTTCTTGTCTTATATAGCTCTTCTACATATTTTTCCCATGTATTCATAATTCCCTGTTTGTCTGTTATTTCTTCATTATTTTCGTATTCAATCAGCCACATAGTTTTCTTGCTCTTTCTTTCCATAAGTCCAAGCCTTTAACTTCCTGGTAGATTAAATCAGATTTTCCTTTCCTCTCCAGATTCTCTAGTTCTTCACATTTCTGCTTCATCCATTCTTCCCTTGCCTTGTCAGTTTCTCTTCTAAGCTCGTTGTTTAGTTTCCTGTAGTTTCTTTTGGCTTCTTCTGTATTGCTATTTTTCCATTTTCTTCTTTATTCCATCTTCTCTAACATTTTTTCTGTGACCCAAGGTTTCTTAATAGTCTTGCTCTCTTTGTATTCTATTGTTTCCTCTGCAGCTATCTGTATAAAGGTTTTCAAATTACTCCAGTGTTCCTTGGTATTGCCATATGAGATTTCCAAGGTAGAGGCTTTCTCATGAAAATTTTGTTGGAATTTTCTCCTATCTTCTTCAGTTTTAAGTTTTTCCAAGTCAAACTTCTTTGTTGCCTGTCTTCATCTCATCTTCTTCAGGCAAATATCTACTTTGCCTGCAGACATGGTCTGAATTGATATCTGCTCCTGGTAGAGTCTTCACATTTTTCAAGCAATTTCGAAATCTCATATAGTGTATCAATAAAAAACTCTATTCCTTAGCTTCTCAATGGTATTTCAATTTTTGCACTACTACAATTGGGGGAAAAGTTGCAGTAATTTATAAGTACACATTTATATTTTTTAAACATTTACATTTTTTATTACATCTCTGTATTTTTGACAATTTTCAAAATAAAAATCAGCAGAATTATTTATCTTGTCATACATGTCCTTCATATCAAATTTCACCAAAATCAGAACTGGTGAGTACAAGAGATTCCTGACTTGGAATTTCTAGAAAAATACCAGTACAGATATAAAACTAAACTGACACACAATTACAGTATTCATATTTGTAAATGAGTTTTTATTAAGAATTTAAGGCTGCTGCATTGCATCAAGCCCCAACTTTCCCTGGTGAATATTCTTTTATCTGAAACCTAAAGAAGATCTGTGTATGCTAATAATCCATCAAGGAAATGGAAATTTAGGATCAACTATCCAAGTGTCAAGGAGGATCAAAATGATAGGAATGAAATGCATAATTTTGGTGTAGCCTACTAGTCATACGTTCTACTACCATTTGGTAGTTCCCAATTGGTAAACATCAGTGCTATTTACTTTCCTTTTGCCCGGGCCCACCAGAGACAAAGATTGATTCATCCTTCCTATGTTGTATGCTTAACATTTATTAACTATTACCATGAAATTATTAAACACACTGTAATAATTTATATAGGTCGTATTTAAACTCTGAATAGTATTTACAATCATGAAAGCTAGAAGGAAAAGGGACCTAATTTGACTTGAGAAAGCTTTTCAATAGGAATTAATATGAAGCAGCAAAACAGTAATTAAACATTCTTTTTTACAAAAAAAATATAATTTAATGTTTAACTTATTTGTCTGGTTAATTAAAAGAAATGACCTTTGACTATTATATAAATTTAGAGAAAAATATGAATACATAAATAGAATAAATCAATTATCTTGGTCGTCAAATAAATTTACAAAACAAAATAATGACAATAATAATGATTACCCATACGTACACTCAATCATTCCTTAGTCCAGCCAAGGATTAGGGTCCAGACCCCAGATGCCCTACCCTGGCTTACAGGACCTAAACAACATAGCTCCACTCGAGCTGACCGAAGTGTTCCAGACAATATTCAAGATGGTGATGACAGTGTTCGTAACTTGTATCACGTTTTAGAGTGTTCCAAGGAAGAGGGGAAGTTGCACAACTATACCCAGCGCAGAGGGAAGGGGTGGGGAGGTAAGCAGGAGAAAGCACAAAGAAGAAGGAAATTGTCACTGTTCAAGAATCTCAGTGTAGAGGAAAGATACACTAACATAGATGTTACGTACCGAAAATGCACTTTCGGTACATTGGAATACATGATTACACATAAAATAGACATCAGTTGAGTAGGGTTAGGTAAGACATACAGACCTCATTTATATTTAGACCCTAAAATCAAGAGTTTTTAAATTGTGTTTTGTGCTATGCATGGGTCAGACTAACCAGGCTGAACTGGCTTGGATGTCTCAGGTTAAGGGGACATGGTAGTCTGAGCATATGGTTACTATGCAGCAGTGAAATCAAATTACTATTTCTTATGAACTTGTAAATAAATAAACCTGAAAATTTTACACTATGCACACAATAAATTTGAGAATCTTTGGCTTTTAGTTTATATCTCTACCTTATATACTTTATTTTATAAAAAAATTTAAATCTGAAATATATATATTTTTATATGCTATAAACATGAAGGACTTTGGGTACATTTTTCTCAGAAACCCCTTATAGTATAGAATCATAAATTTCTGTGCTTATTATAATTAACAATATGCATGGCCAAAATAAGTGGATTATCTCTATTGGTTCAATGGGGAAAAAATATTTGCATTTGGAAAATAAATAAATATTAATACTATTTTGTCATTCTTTTCAGAGTCTAAAATCCATGATTTTTATTATAACTTTGTGAAAGTGGCGGCACATATTCATAAAAATGTGGAATAAAAGTATGCAAAATTTCAGCTTTCTAACTCTAGTAGTTTTTGAGAAAATGGTACCTAAATATCTAAAAATAACATTTTGAGAAAATTTTATTTTCCAAATGCAAATATTTTTTTCCCATTGAACCAATAGAGATAATCCAATTTTTTGGCCATGCATATTGTTAATTATAATGTTAATAAGCACAGAAAATTATGATTCTATACTACAAGGGGTTTCTGAGAAAAATGTACCCAAAATCCTTCATGTTTTGATTTCACTGCTGCATAGCAAACATATGCTCAGACTACCATGTCCCCTTAAATGTACTACGAGCTTATGGGTGGAGATTTAACTTTAATTGTTCAAGCCTAGACTGGCTTTAAAATGAGTATTGAAAATTTATCTGGGGTAAAGTTAGCTATAGTGAAAGACTAGCCACTAACTGAGAAAATGTTTATTTACATTTGATAACAGACTAGCTAATGGTCAGCGTTCCTGACTACTGTTCATGAGATCCCGGATTCGATTCCTGGTCAAACCATAGGAATTTTTCCTTAAAGGGAATTATTCCCTGTGGTTGCCCATGGTCTGGAATTTGGGTTAAGAACTCTCATGGCACTTCATTATCATTTATCACCCATCATACCAAACTAAGAAATGGATTACAATTCTGCCAATGCTAGGGGAGAAAGCCAGAAATGCCATAAAAGAGAACCTGGTGGCATTAGACAAAAAAATTGGAATAATCTTTATCATAAGTAATGTCACAAATGATTTCCAAATTATTGATAAATTTATCTAGAGGAATTGGAAATCAAGAGTGGCATTTGTTAGGAGTATTTAATGAATAAAATTAAGCTGTTTATTCAAAAATAATTATTTAAATATAGTTACTGGCATTTTAAAATATTTATATAGAGCAATTCCATGAAAATGTCATATCGAAGTGAAAATTTTGAAATTGACGCAGGAATAATTTTGTTGACATAATATATATCCTTAAAGAACAAATTTTCTGATTCTATAAGATGTTTCAAATGTATTATTTTAATCTAATATTAGTGGTAGAACTTGTCATATTCCAAACCGTAAAAACAAAATTACAGCCAAATTTTACCAATTTGTTGTTTAATGATTTGGACGTATTAATTAATTTTATTTCACAAACTCTTTTGCTAAACCATACTTTGGTCCTCCCTAGTCATAAATGTAATGATATTAATTGCAGCCTAATGTTCTATATACCTTAAATGTGTCCTATAATTGTTAACTGTAAACTGTGGTCAGTCAGTCAAATCTAAGGAATTCCAAAATTTGGTTAAGAATCCTGGTATGGTACCTCTTGCCCCGATCATCAATCCTGTGACAGTTATACTATCTAGTTGGTATTTATCTTTGTAATAGTCAATTGTTGGCTCATATATGGCTTTCTTTTCAGAGTCTATTTCCTCAGGTTGGCCACTATGAGTCTCAAAACGAATTGTGGGATCTAACATCATACCAATTTTAGAAGATGGTCTAAATGCAATAATATCTATTCGTCTGTTACTCCCATTAGTGGCTACACCATGAACCTCCTCATAAACAGTGTATCCAAAATCTCGCAAGGCTTCTGCCATCATATTTTGAATAGTGTGGTGCCGAATGTTTCTCAGTGATTCTCCAAACGGACAGCCCCCAACGACGTGTGCAAGTTTTTCGTGCTCTCTGCGACGTCTACTAGACCTGCCTGGCAAAGAACGCACCGCAGATACATTGGCTTGCATTTTAATCACTTCTCTCCATTTGGAACAAGACAATCCCTGACGGTCACAAATCCATTGATTTGCCGGTGTATATTCATTGTAGAGAACAACACCTTTTCCTTTATGATGAAGTTGACTCCAGAGAACTGCTTCTTTGTCTCTTAGTTGTTTTCTGAGTTTCCTTGCATCTGGTAGAAGACTTCGAGTGTTAATATTGATGGCACTAGGTTCAATGTTAAGGTCTCTCACACATTGTAAACTTTCCTCTTTTTTATGTTTCGGAGAGTAGTAATATATGTATTATTGTCTTGGTAAAGAATGTGGCAAATGTTTATACGCTGTAATTTTGTTTCCCACATTGCATAAAAACCAATAATATTAATAATGGGTCTCATCTTTTTCCCCTCCTTGTGTATTTTTGGGAGTCCGGCATGCTCTAGTACAAAATTAAATAGTAGAGGAGATAGTGCATCTCCTTGCTTCAACCCATTCTGGATTTCAAAAGTGTCTGAAAACTGTTTGCCTACACGCACCCTACTCTTTGTGCCATTTAGAAACATTCGTATAAGTCTAACTAACTTTTTAGGAATTCCAAACTCCAACGGGATACTATATAACTTATCCCTCTTAATTGAATCATATGCATTTTTGAAGTCTATGTATAGTTGATGTACAGTACCATTATATTCCCATTTATTTTCTAAAATCTGTCAGATTTTTAGTATAAAACGGATTTTAGAAAAGAAATGGGAATATAATGGTACTGTATATCAACTATAGATAGACTTCAAAAATGTATATGATTCAATTAAGAGGGATAAGTTATATAGTATCCTGTTGGAGTTTGGAATTCCTAAAAAGTTAGACTTATACGAATATGTCTAAATGGCACAAAGAGTAGGGTGCATGTAGGCAAACAGTTTTCAGACACTTTTGAAATCAGAATGGGCTGAAGCAAGGAGATGCACTATCTTCTCTACTATTCAATTTTGTACTAGAGCATGCCATTAAATCTTTAGAGAATGAGGAAGGCTTACAACTCAATGATATTAATAAGCTGTTAGTTTATGCTGATAATGTAGTACTATTGGCCGATAGCGAGGAGATACTAAAGGACAACACGCACACACTATTGAGTAACACTAAGAAATTAGGACTGGAAATGAATATCAATAAAACTAAATATATAGTCACACGTAGAAATACATTATATAATTGAAATTGTTGCTTAGATCAGTTGGAACACAATTCATAATTTGTTAACATGTCTGAAGAAGGTACAGTGTACCGAAACAGCTGTCACTGAATTATATAATAAATATGAAAATCAAATAAAACTACGTTTTATTTTTATTTAATTAATAACTATGGATTTTCATCAAGTAAACACCAACTCAATTGATTAACTATAATTAGCATCGGAAAGTGCAGTAATATACCCTTCCCAAAACGGATCTATCTGCTTAGGCATTATGAGAGCAACACACATGCGAGTGTAACAGAAGCAGCAGACTGACTGGTTTGATCATCTAGCATGCTCCTGTCCTGATGACTCACACTCCAATGTCACAATCTACTTGCAAATCGTTATCAGAGATCGGAAACAACCCTCCGTATATGTATGAAATGATTACATGATGAGTGGTATCATCCAGACTGCAACATACTAGCCAAACACAGGTATGATGGTCTGAGCGCCATTCAGTATCATTCATAATCTCATCTGATTCATACTGAAAGTAGACTCAACAACAACTGGCGTTCAAGTAAAATTTTATCACTTTTTATTTTACTCAAATGAATAAACCCATCATCATCATCATCTTCAAGGTATGGGTCTGTTGGCCCGTTCCGCTCCCCGGCGCAGGTCATCCTTCCAACGACGTACCCGCATAGTGTTAATTCTTAGAAAGTCAACAATGATGCAGAAGTCATAAATTACCTTCAGTTTACTCCCAATGCTATATTTCAGGAAGACAATATTAAACCACATGTTGCCAAGAATGTTCAAGTTCTCTTCAAAGCAGAGCTTACTTACTTACTTACTCACTGGCACTATCAAACCCGTAGGTTCTTGGCCGCGCGGACATACGCTCTCCATACATCCCTATCCTGAGCTAATACTTTCCAATCATTCCCTGTATAATCTACTTCCCTCAAATCATAGTTAATGTTATTCTCCCACCTCATTCTTGGTCTACCAACTGGGCGTTTTCCCTCTGGCTTTCCTACAAGAAGCTTCCATGCAAGTCTTTCATTCCCCATACGTGCAACATGTCCTGCCCATCGCAGTCTACGAGACTTAACTGTTCTTATTATATCTGGCTTCTTATAAAGACCATGTAGTTCATTGTTATGTAGTCTTCTCCATTCACCTGTCTGTTCATCTCTCTTTGGTCCAAAAATTTTCCTAAGTACTTTATTCTCAAGGGGCACGCCGTAGCGTAGTGGTTAAGGCACTGAGCTACAAGCCGGAGGGTCGAGGGTTCAAGTCCCGTTGGGGTCAGGATTTTTAAACTGACCCAAATCCTCTGGCGGCACTATGGCCCTGGGGTCGACTCAGCCTCTAACGGAAATGAGTACCAGACGCTTGTTCTGGGGGTAAGGGCGGCCGTCACGCAGGGCTGACAACCCGGCTGACATAAAGTGCCGATTGTCTAGAAAAAGTGGGAGCCTTAACCTCCTACTACCCCAAGGGCCTTCGGGTCTGTTGTGGGATCACTTTACTTTACTTTATTCTCAAATACTTGTAATCTCCTTTCTTCCCTTAAAGTAAGAGTCCATGTTTCGCACCCATATAATATAACTGGTAGAATAATAGTTTTATATATTTTCAGTTTAACGTTTTTTGAAAGGAGTTGGGATATCAAGAGTCTCTGCAATGCATAATAGCAGCATTTCCAGAATTGAGCCTATGTTTAATTTCTTTGTGCATCTCATTCCTATTTGTGATTATTGTTCCTAGGTATTTGAATTCAGCCACTTCCTCAAAATTTCCCTCATTTGTCATTAGCTGTCCATTTCCATTATATACTGAATTTCTACGTGTGACCATATATTTAGTTTTACTGATATTTACTTCCAGTCCTAATTTCTTAGTGTTACTCAATAGTGTGTGCGTGTTGGCCTTTAGTATCTCCTCGCTATCGGCCAATAATACTACATCATCAGCATAAACTAACAGCTTATTAATACCATTCAGTTGTAAGCCTTCCTCATCCTCTAAAGATTTAATGGCATGCTCTAGTACAAAATTGAATAGTAGAGGAGATAGTGCATCTCCTTGCTTCAACCCATTCTGGATTTCAAAAGTGTCTGAAAACTGTTTGCCTACACGCACCCTACTCTTTGTGCCATTTAGACACATTCGTATAAGTCTAACTTTTTAGGAATTCCGAACTCCAGGACAGCTTCTTCAGCTTTTTAAGTGGCCTGCTCATTCACAGACATGTCGACTATTGAACATGTATTAGGTAAAGGTGGTCAACAATTAGTCTGTCAGTAACCTCCAACTCCCATCTGCAATGAACTAAGGAAGAGATCCAAGACCTCTTTGATTCAATACCACAATGTGTAGCAGCTCTGATTTACAAATCATGAAGATTTCACAAAACACTAAGGGTCGTATGCAAATACATTAGTCTCTACTCAAATTACTTCCAATCACTGGTGAGCTGAGATCGAATTAACGGCCGCCTTAACCGGTCATGCATGAATGTTGACGTTTTCGTAATATTGGCAACGAATTACCCAGAATTCTCAGCGATAAAACCACTTCCGTTATTTTCGTCTGCTATAGAGGAATGCATTTATGCTTGCATCCCGCAAATAATACCGTATACAAACACGTCTGCGACGCGCAATATTACGCCGATTCTCCTGTTCTTCCAGTTGAATTCTTTGGTAGACTCTGTCAAATTCCTCTTCTCCGCGTATACCGAAAACATGATCGAAGTCTTCAAGGTCCGACATCTTGGATAAGTTTCAAACTACATCGGTTACCATCGGTTCCCTTCGGGATTTTCACATAAGTTTATATCTTGAGCTACGATCTTAAGGTACCTTGTCAGGTAGCTTACAATTATTACCGCGTGAATAGATTTCTGAGTAAGAAAAATGTGTTTGAATAAAATTTTATCAGCAGAGAACGCCTTTTACTGTCTAATGCGTTCAAACATTCGACCCTAAGATACTCATGTGTATTCATGAGCATTGGTCTGAAATGTTAAATTGAGTACATTAATATCAATAATATGTCAAATAAATTTCAGTTCTCATAATTCCTTCATGGCGTTGCTATATTCAGACAGTAGTGTTCTATTTATGTGCAGTATAATACATAAAATAGAGACAATTACATGCTAGTAAACAAGGAATCTGACTCTACAGCTTTGGAACACTGTATTTACTTAGTCAGCTGGCATTTACTTAGTGAGTATCCTCAGCCAAATGGGTGTAGTTCATATCTCTGATATCGATTCTCTAAGATCCATTTTGTTATTATTCTTCCACTTACACCTAGTCCTTCCTGAATGATCATTTTTCCAAATGTTTCCCTACAATATCAATATCAAGCCTGTCAGTTCATGGCTGAGGAGACATAAGCTTTCCCTACATTCCTATACTGAGCTAACGTTTTTCAAAATCCCCTGTGTAATTTACTTCTTCAAATCATGGTTAATGTTATTCTCCCACCTCATTCTTGGCCTACCTGCTGGGAGTTTTCCCTCTATTTTTCCTACAAGGAGTTTATATGCCTCTCTTTCATTCTCCATTCATTCCCAAGTCTATGAGACTTAACTATTCTTATTACATCTGGTTTTCCATAAAGATCATGTAGCTCACTGTTTGTAAGTCTTCTCTATGTGCCTGTCTGTTTACTTACTTACTTACTCACTGGCACTATCGAACCCGTAGGTTCATGGCCGTGCGGATATAAGCTCTCCATACATCCCTATCCTGAGCTAATGCTTTCTAATCATTCCCTGTATAATCTACTTCCCTCAAATCATAGTTAATGTTGTTCTCCCACCTCATTCTTGGTTTACCAACTGGGCGTTTTCCCTCTGGCTTACCTACAAGAAGCTTCCATGCACGTCTGTCATTCCCCATACATGTAACATGTCCTGCCCATCGCAGTCTATGAGACTTAACTGTTATTATATCTGGCTTCCTATAAAGACCATGTAGTTCATTGTCATGTAGTCTTAAATAACAGTGCATTTTTGCATTCATATAACTGGGAGAATAACAGTTATATATATTTTCAGTTTAATATTTTTTTAGAGTCCCTACAATGCATGCATTTCTAGAATTGAGTATATGTTTAATTTCTTTGTGCACTTCTATCCTGTTTGTAATTATTGTTCCTAAATATTTTAAGTCAGTCACTTCAAAATCTCCCTCATTTGTCATTAACAAAACAATATAATGCTGCTATAACAAATATATTATTTATAAATTTGAAGAGAAAAATTTTCACCCAGACCAGTTACCATACCAATGCTCTACCAACTGAGCTACCGGGGCGAGTTCCAATCTAGATGCAAATTTTTCTCTCATATACGTTGTAGTTCACGTGCACCAAATGCTTGAAGCCTTGGTTGCTATCATTGCAAATGGCAGCTTCTTGGTTAAGAAGACTTTTTGGATATGCTACACTTCGGGTCGCACGAAAATTTTTCTAAGTTCTATAGAATCGCAGTGCGCATGCGCTAGTGCTCCAATTATCCCAGGTAGATAAATGCAACCTCCAGCAGTTGGCGGTATATGTATGAGAAATCAATATGACCAACATTGACACAAAATTCCCAGAACTTGTCTAAAAAATGTATAATTAACATGAAATGAACTAGTGGAAATATGATTTTACGTGGTAACCGTCCGATATTTTGAATTTTTCATAGAATAACAGATATGAAGAGGTAATTTATTTTACGTATCAAATCACATTTAAAAAGCAAGGAACCTAAAAGCTAACCAAACCTAAAGCAATTACTGTAACACAAATCAATTACTCTAACGTAGGTGAAATCCAGGGAACGTGGAATCACATTTAAAAAGCAAGGAACCTAAAAGCTAACCAAACCTAAATCAATTACTGTAACACAAATCAATTTCTCTAACATAGGTGAAATCCAGGGAACGTGGAAATGGTTGGCAACATCTGGAGTATTTTGGGTTGTTGATGGTGGTAATGCTGGAACAACATAGGAAGAGGAGGGAAAAATAGCAGTAAGCAATGTAGCACGACCATGTTTTACGTAAATATATAAATATAAAAAAAAAGATTGTTGCAACATTGGAAGATGTTTAAAAGTGTTGCAAAATGTTTTAAACATGTTTAAAAGTATATTTGAAGAGAAAAATTTTCGCCTAGACCGGGACTCGAACCCGGGACCCTTGGCTTTCCGGGCCAAGTGCTCTACCAACTGAGCTACCGAGGCGAGTTACGATCTAGACGCACATAAGAGAAAAATTTGCATCTAGATCGTAACTTGCCTCGGTAGCTCAGTTGGTAGAGCACTTGGCCCGGAAAGCCAAGGGTCCCAGGTTCGAGTCCCGGTCTAGGCGAAAATTTTTCTCTTCAAATATAATTTATCCTTCTATGAGAAGTGTTAAATTAATAATAAAATCGTCAATGTTTAAAAGTGTTTAGTGCATCAGTGGAATAAGATATTAAATTGAAAAATTTTTGCGACCTGAAGTGTACAACAGCCGACTTTTTATATTATTTATAATTTTACTTATCACAATAGTACATATACAAATTCTTTAACAAGCTAATCATCTGTTTCAGACTCACTATTGTTACAATCATCATCTTCATTAATGTTAATCAATTCATTATTAAACTTAACATTTATTTCACTATCAGTATCTCTGGATGCCATATTTTCCTCACTTTGCATGTCTTCAGATTCAACATCATTACTATCTTCAGACATCTCTTTAGTATCCATTTCTTCATCATTTGTGTCATTACTGTTTTTCATATCATTATCACTCACTGGGGAATCTGTTGATTCAGTTTTTGCTTTGAGAGAAATTTTCTTACATCTGTTAGATTTAACATCTGGGTTTTGTTTTCTCTTCACCAAACTTTTTGCTGATAAATTCAATTTTTTATAAGTTACAGTAACATCTTTACCACAAACTTTAAAATCTATTGAACTCTTCATAATATTTTTTAAGTCTTCCTTATTTTGAAACACCACTGTAGCAGCCCTGAAAATAAGAACAAAATGGTTGGTTGGTATAAAAGCTTTTAACAGCTGAAGATGTAACATGTTCTGAAAGGTCCACTACGAAATTTTTAACTAAAGTTTTGTTGAGGATGACTGAGATCCCAGAAGCAATTTTGTAATTTTTACATAGTTACCTCAATGGCAGTTCAAAATTACTTTTAAAAGTATAGGCTGGAAAAAGGCAAACAAATTTAAATGCATGTGTTCATTTTGAGAACTAAATTATGATGGAACTTGCATTAGACTAATCTATTTTCTTCCCACATATCACAACACCCCCTCTGTCTGTCTGTCTATGTCTTTACATAACAAAAATTAGTAACACTAATAACAAAGGCATTCAAGTTTTGATTGTCTTATACCTAATATCTAGTAGTTTAAAACTGAATGAAGGATGGTAAAAAAAATCAAAACAAAATACAATGTGATATTAACCTTTAAGCGCCCAAGTTTAAATGGCCAGGTAGCGGCAGGCTGCCCGGGTTTAAATGTCCACCTAGCTTTTGACTATAACTTTGCTAATTTTATTAACTCATATTTTAAAATCTGTGGGGGTCACAAACATCAAACAACGTTTAAAGTGTTAAATATTATTGTAAAATCGGTGGTATTCACGGCAAAAACCCGTAGTGATATTTTATACCATAGACATGATTTTTAAATTCACGATAGTTAGCAAATAACTTTAGGGACTTTAGAGTGTTGTGAATCAGGTTAGAAGTGAAAAACTATATATAGATTTAGGTATATTCTAACCCTCGTTCATTCTTTTGTTTATTATGCTGCATCCGGTCAGTTTTCCCCCAAAGCAGGAAAGTTTTGAAAAAAAAAAAAAAAAAAACAGGTCACATTCCACCCACAGCCCTTATTCATTCACAGTTTTGTGACTCAGAGTGAAGTTTACGTTTTGTCTAGTACAAAATCACTACGTTCCGCTGAAATACAAGATGTTCTCGGATTGTGACATGACGAAAACGATATCAATGACAATCACACGCTACAATCAACTGACACTTATAGCTGTGAGACACCTTGCTTTTGTCAGGTCTTGGGTTCGTGAAACTAGAATTGACAGCGAAGAAAAATGTACTCTTCCCCCGACATGACAGAATCAGAAAGTACCTTTTTCTTGGCGTAATTATTCTAATGTGAAATGACGTGTTGTGGGATAGTAAGATCTAAGAGAAAAGGGATGCCTAATAATCTAAAAATAATAATAATTCCATGGTGCGACAGGCCTAGAAGGCCCTTAGCCTACCATCCAGCTTCCGGCCTCACACTCATATGTGTCAATCACAAAGGTAGAAGATCATCAAGCCAGTGCATGAGTGACATGTGGTCAGCATGTCGAGTTCCCCAGCCATTATAGTTTGTTTACTCAACCAAACAATTATTTTTTCATTTGTTAGACTTGACCATTCTATACAGTTTTCTTCTTCTGACTTAATTGGTGCCAAAACAACACACAGAGACTTCCGACTTAGACTTGTCAGAGACGTTTTGCAACAGGCTGATAGAACACCCTGTAGACGACTCCCTGGATAGACCTAGTATATTGAGTACAGACATTTCGTGATTTGAAGTCAACTTTAGTCAACATTGGGCCAAAACAACACATAGAGACTTCCGACTTAGACTTGTCAGAGACTTTTTGGAACAGTCTGGTAGAACACCCTGTAGATGACTCCCTGGTCGGTAGACATAGTATATTGAGTACAGACATTTCGTGACTTGAAGTCAACTTTAGTCAACATTGGTGGGTAGCTTTACAAAGACTAAGTTGTCGTGTGTGTTCGGCGCGGGGAATCAGAAAACGTGTGCAAGTGAAGTGTAAAAGTATGATGTCTGTTTGTGAATTGGTGATTGTTTCGAGACTTATCACACAAAAACAAACATTTAATAAACAAATGCTATCTTCACATCATGTTGCAAGCATCTGATAACACCCTGAAAAAGGTATGTTACAAAAGTAGTATTATCCAGTATAATTTCAAGCAACCAAACAGGTCCGCCTGCTCAGAACCCATACGCTGGGTCTGCGGGCAGACTGGACATACATTTTAAAACCCAGCATATGGGCTCCTGGGCGTTTAAAGGTTAAGTCTCTCCATAGTGAAGCAGATCATTGCTAACTTGAAGAAGTTGCAGAATGCATAAATCTCTATAGAATCTATGTGAGCTAAAGTTCCTTATAGTTTTAAATATTTCAATTATTCATATTATTAAAATAACTTCCAGTTAAAAATTTGTTATGCCTACACTAGGGCCTAACTGCCATAATAATAAAATACTATAAAAAGCCGATAAAGGATAGACACATATACATGTGTATTATATCAGAAAATAGGGAATAAATAACCACACTGAAAAACAAATTAGTCATACTCATATAATATAAAAACCCTATTAAAAAGCCATAATGTTTTTATATCCTGGATCAAAACCATGTCACAAGATTCCAGAATTATTTAGTCAGAAAGATGACCACATTAGATAAGAGTAATGTGAGTTGCAAGAAGTGAAAGTAGAACAAAGTTTTCCATTTTGACATAGATGAAGGTTTCGAACTAGATCATGTACTTTCCACCCAAATTTCCCCTGATTAGAAACTTAAAATTTATCATATAAATATTCGCGATTTTTTTTTAACGAAGGCAGTACGGCGGCGGGACCGAACGCGGTCCCCCTGCGGAGGGTGCAGCTCTACAAGCTCTACATGGGTAATATGAACCTTTTATCTTATTATCATTCTTTAATGGTCATTTTTCAGACATAGAATTAATTAAAGGACCAAATGGTCGAAAGAACTTAGAATAATGAACCAAGTTGAATCTTTTAAATAATTGTTTTCTCTCTCTGAATTTTATCAGTTTTAGTATTTTGGACGCTTGGCAATATGGCGATTTTAGCTGATTTTAATAAGTGTTTTAGATGTTTTGGTTTTAATATTTCTCTATGTTTGGTTTTATTTTAATACATAATGTTATTTTATTGTTTACTGTGTTTTAACATGTTTAAATGTGGAATTCATCCTCCAAAACCAAGGCCAACCGCTCGGGCCAAAGACCACTTAAACTATAGAGATCTTTCACGCTACCTTAAAGCAGGGCTTAAATGTCCCCGCATAACAAAATTAAAGTATAAAATTATGAAATATTTACCTAAAAGGTCCGTCTCAACTTTATTAGTTTTTTATATATCTGTGGCACTTTCGAGACTAGTCCCATCGTCAGCAGGATTCAAAACTGGTGTTTCATTGAAGATCTGGTAGAGGGTTTGTTTTCAGTACGTGTAACCCCCTCTACCAGATCTTCAATGAAACACCAGTTTTGAATCCTGCTGATGATGGGACTAGTCCCGAAAGCGCTACAGATAAATAACTAATAAAGTTGAGGAGACGGACCTTTTAGGTAAATATTTCATAATTTTATATCTTAATTTTGTATACCTCATCGGAACATTTCATGAATCTTATAAAAGTTAACTTCCAGTTAACTAATAAATTAGCATTAATAATATTAACACTGCTATAATCATTAACTATAGAACAACATGTAACAAGTTACTTACTTGCTTTCCCTTATATTTGTTTTTAATATATGAATATTTTTACAGCCTGGAAATGCTAATTTTATATCTTCTACAGTAGCTTTAACTGGTATATTTTCAATGAAGATCCTAAATCAAGAGGAATAATTGTTATATTTATTTCATAACATTCTATAATTTCATAGCATTCTATAAAAATATGTAAATAATGACTAACATAAACTGTCTATTAATCATCAAATCAAGATTACAATACTTTGAAGTTATAATTAAAATTTAATATTCACAATGCTGAACAAATTATTATTTGAAAAGAAAAATTAACACCTGATCTGGGATTTGAACCCAAGACCTCTAACTTTATATGCTAGTGTGCTACCAATTATGCTATTCAGGAATCCCAATGCAAACATTAATTTTTGTGTCTTATATCCAATTGTCCTATTGTCTGAGGCAGAGAGCCATTGCTCCCAAAGCCATCATGAAAATATTAAACTTTACTACTATAATAGTTATTAAAAATTCTCATGAAAATGTCTGCTTCATTTAGAAGCTGTCAGGTGGCATTGGAAGCAATGGCTCTCTGTCTTGGACGATAGGAGAATTGTACATTAGACAGGAAAATTAATTTTTGTATTGGGATGCCTGATTAGTGTAATTGGCAGCATATTAGCAGATAAAGTAGTTGGTCTCAGATTCAAATCCTGGTACATGCGTTAATTTTTCTTTCCAAACAATTTAATATAATGCTTTTTGTATTGTTGTAGTGAAGATATATTTTTAAACTACATCTTAAATAGCCATGTTAACAAAAAAACACTTTAATGATTTATATAGTGTTTCCTAAACTTTGTTCACAACACCCTTGAGCACCAAAAACATTCCATTATTCTCACTAAAATGCCACAAAACGGTTAAAAACTGAATCATCATACAGAGGCCCAGAAGTAATGTTGCGATAAAATTGTGGAAAAATTCTTATACATAAAGGGAAAAAATTCAAAATGTTTGGGATCCACTGGATTATTGCATATTTTCTTTTAGGGATATTATTCAGATTCTTGGCGGGAGACCGTAATGGGCCACTGGGCCTAATACTTGAAAGGACGATGATGATGATGATGATTCAGATTCTTGCTCTAATGAGAAGGAATGAAAACCAGATACATCATTGTTGTGTCACACAGTTATTTTTTAAATTGTGCATTGTGTTTGTATATTCTAATGCCACCTCCTGCATTTTACATGATTCAGGTCCTGCACTAGGCGGACAGATGACATTAATGTGGTCTACTTCTTCCAATTTATGAACCACTTTATGTAAGTGATGTGTACTTGTACTGTGTACAGAGAAAACTGTAGGATGAGAGTATGTTTAAGTGTTTTCATAATGTTAAGTGTGATATATGAAAGGTGGTAATGAAGAGAAGGCAGAAGCTGAAACCCAGTGCCAGCACAAAGCCTATTTCAGTCGAAAAGTATCAAGGAGGTCTCCAAGCTTAATGTCCCCATCTGACAGACAAATCACTATCAATAATATCATATGCCTTTCAACATATGCACTGTGGACACATTTGGAATTATAATGTAAAAATCCAGCAATTACAAATTTTAACCCATCATCCCTCTTAGCCCTGAGATTGAAAATTTCACAATTAAATTTTCCAATCCTACCAGGAATTGATCCCAGACCTGCTAGTCAGGAGGTAGGCTTGCTAAAATGATTAATTAGTTTAAAGAAGAAAATTGTATTATGAGTTGTGAACAATTAACACAATTATTATTAAATTACAATAGAAAGTAACATTATGAGGTTCTTCTTGATTTATAAGGCGATCTGGAGTCATCTTACCTCATAAACTATTTTGTTCTATATGAACATGTTTCAATAAACCATGCATATCACCATCAGATGATTCCGGATTCACCTTTTTTATTATTAACTCCATGTTTCTAAAACTCACAATTTTTGTTGGTTGGTTGGTTGGTATCTAATGTTGAGCACTTGATAATAAAATCATTTGCTCTCTTGCACTTCAATATTTAGCAGAAAGGCTGGTCTCTTCTACAAAAGCTGGACAGCGGAGGAGATGGTTTCTTTCCATATCTTCATTTAAATTGCAAAAAGGGCATTTAGGTGAATCTGTTTTGCCAAGTCTGTGTAGGTGTTTATTCAGGCAGTCATGTCCCATTAGCAGTCTGAATGTTGCTACTGCAGATTTTCTTTGTAATGTAGTAATGTCATAAGCTTGTAGATTTTCCCATTCCTTTCCAGATGTTTTGGTGGTGTATTCTTCTCTAAGTTTATTGATATATTTATTTGAGATAATTCTTTTGATAGAGTGAAAGGAAACTGGAGTAGAAGTTGGGTTTGAAACAATTTTGCTACCCTTCTTGGCCAGAAAATCGGCTATTTCATTGCCTGTCACTCCACAATGGGCCGGAATCCATTGAAGTACAACTTCTTTATGTAGACGGGATAACTGTTTTATCATTTTGTGACATTCGATAATTTTGATGCTTTTGGGTGTTGTGTCTCGTGTTATATAGCGAGAATGGCTGCTTTGGAGTCACATAGAATTACAACTTTTGTAAATTTTTGGATGTGATATAAAAGATTTTGTAAACTTAGGAAAATTGCTAGAATTTCGCCATCAAATGAATTTGTGTTTAGTTTAGTTTACGATAAAAGGAAAAAAGTGGACATACTGCACCAGCACCAGTGCCACCGTCATTTGGTAGGCTGGAGCCATCTGTAAAAATATGTATCCATTCAGGAGCAGGGTATCTTAGATTTATTATTTCCAGTGACATTTGTTTTAAAATATATGGGGGAGTTTCAGATTTCTTGATGTCTTCTGTCAAATGAAGGTTACATTCAATTTCCAAAAATTCTAGAGGGTTGTTTCTCATCTGCATATTTTCTTTTGGATGAGGAAGTTGCAATTTCTGTTTGATTTCTTGTACTATGCTTAAGAAGCTTCGCTGAGATTTTAAACATACTTGTGGTTTTCTTTGGGTCCAGTTATTAGGGAGTAGCCTTAAAAATTTTTCATACAGTGTGATTGCTGTTTTCTTAATTTCAAATGCTATGTTTGGGTTATTTGATAAGATTTGCATGGCAGTGATTGGTGTTGTTTTAACGGTTCCTGTTATCAGACGGAGGATTTGGTTCTGCAATTTATTAAGATTTTCCACTTTTGTAGTTACTAGGATTTCTTCACAATAATGAAGTATAGGTTTTATGTACATTTGGTAGAAGGAGTTTATAGTTAATGGCTTCGGTGCCAAGGCCCAGCATTTGAAAACAACAACAACATAGTTTGTGTGTTGAAACCCACTTTTTCCCTGCTAATCGTTTTAATAACGGTAACATTGTTTCTATCTTTGTACATATATTCTCTATATGTTTCTTCCATGTTAATTTTGTGTCCAGAGTTATTCCTAAATATTTTGCTTCATGTGTTTGAGTTAATAATTCACCCTCCAATTTCAGAGTGATGGGTAGTGGTTTCTTTCTTAATGTAAATAGTTGATAATTTGTCTTCTGTATATTTATCTTCATTAATTCTCTAACTGTATTAGTGATTGTTGGGCTATGGTTATTAATTGTTGACTGGTTTTTTGGCTTGGAGACCCATATTACAACATCATCAGCAAAAAGTAGGGTTTTTGTTTGGAGCTTTTCTATATGCTTAAGTAGACCATTAATGTAGATATTGAAGAGAGTGGTACTGAGTACAGAACCTTGTGGTAAACCTCGATGTGTTTGTTGGTATTTAGAAAGGTGATTATTATACTTTGTAGCGATGAACCGTTGGATGAGAAAATTGCTGATCCAGAGTAGCATATTCCCTTGAATGCCTAAAGTCTGCATTTTTTCTAATAATTTATATCTCCAAATAGAGTCATATGCTCCTTGGAAATCAATAAACATTGCCAGAGTGTCTTCTTTTCTGTTGAAACTGTCTTTAATATCTTGACTTAGGTGTACAATTTGTTGATTGTAATTCTCTAAATCCAGCTTGATTGGGTGAAAGTAAATTATTGGTTTCTAAATACCAATTTAATCGATTTGAAATCATTTTTTCCATAGTTTTAACAATTACACTAGTTAGTGCTATTGGGCGATAATTTGAAAAAGTATTTGCTGATTTTTTTTGTTTTCAAAATAGGTATTATAATAGCTTTTTTCCAATAATCAGGAACTTTTGTGTTCCAAGAAAGATTATATAGGGAGAGTAATTGAGTTTTGGCTTTATTGCCAAGGTGTTTGAGAAATTCTGCATGTATATTATCTGCTCCTGCAGATTTATTTGATTTTAAACTATTAATGGCTATGTTTAACTCTTTAATGTTGAAATTCTTATTAAAAATATTATCTTTTGTACTGTTTGTTGATTTTATGTAATTTTTTAGGTTCTTTTTTATTGTTTTTTGTTCCTTTTTGTTCTCTGAGGACAAAGTATAAGTGTTAGCATAGTGTTTGTTGAATTTGTTGGTTATTTCACTTTCATTTGTAATTTGTTTGTTGTTGTGGATAAGTGGTGTTTTTTGTCATTCTTTTTTATTTTGTATATTGTGTACAAATCTATATGCTTTCTGGCCATCTTTCCTATAATCCATTTTTTGTAGAAAGTTATTAAAATGTTCTCTTTTATTACTGTTAATTTCTTTTTTGAATTGTGTGCACAGTTTTCTTCAATTTTGTACATCTTTTGGGTCTTTTGTTTTTTCTGCTTTATTTCTAGCGATATCTCAGTCTATTTTCATTCTTTCTAGTTTTGAATTCCAGAAGGGTTTGTAGTTTTTAACTATTCCTCGTGGTATATATTTTTTTGCTGTTTTTAATATTATTTTGCATATAGATTTGTTAATTTGATCTGATTGAAGTGATTCGTTTAAAGGATTTTCAAATTCAGTTTCCAGTTCGTCTGTGTACAGTTTCCAATTGGCTTTTTTGAAGTTCCACTGGGTTTAAGATGCATTGGAAGTAAGTTGTCATTCCCCAGTTGAATAGTAGCAATGATGGCTCTATGTCCTGAGCCAGGATCTTCTACAATTTGTTTTTTGGTTTTGGAGTATAAATTAGAAGATACAAAGAGTAAGTCGGGATTAATCCCTGAACCAGAGTAATGTATATATGTTGGGGGATCCTCTTTGTTGTGTATTATTTCTATAGGTGTTGAATTTAATAAGTCTTCTACAATTTTCCCTGCATTATTTGAATTGGTATAGCCCCATCGTCGTGAATGGGCATTAAAATCTCCCATTATAATTGTATTTGGGTTTATTCTAATATGTTCAAGATTAGGGGAGTTATTTGGTGGATTATAAATTGAATATATATTATACTGAGATTTATTTATCCATATGTTAATTTTAATTATTTCAATTTTGTCTACATTGTCCATTTCTTTGATAATTTGAACGGACGAAGTCATGTGTGTTCGAATTCCAACTAAAATACCACTGCTTATTTGTCGTCCTTTAGGAAGTATGTGAACAGTAAAATCCTTGAAGTGGTAATATTATAACTGTTCCTGTGTGAGATTTGCTTCTTGAATTGTGAATACATCAAGTTGGTGGTCAGATAGCATTTTGGTAAGTTCAGTCTTTGTAGCTTGTGATAGTCATCCAGTATTCCACTGGAGGATTTTGATCGAGTTTGGTTTGGTATATTTATTTCCTTGAAGAAAGGTCCCCGTCCGGAGATCCGAATGGGGGACTATTTTACCTCCGGATTTGTATTTCTTTTTCCAAGGCTTCATGTTTGTATTGGATTGCAACAAGGAAAGAGTTGATGCGCTCATTAGAGATGACAGGCATATCACAGTGAATGAAATCGCTACAAAACTTGCAGTAGGACAGAGTGCAGTGCAAGAAATGATTCACAGCTTAGGTTACCAAAAAGTTAGTGCCCGTTGAGTGAAGACCACAAACTTCAGAGAAGAACCATCACCCATAACCCTCTTCAGAGATTTCTAAATGAAGGTGATGATTTTTTGACGAGTATTGTGACAGGTGACGAAAGCTGGTTTCATCGCTACGAGCCTGAAACAAAACGCCAGAGTATGGAATGGCACCACTTGAATTCGCCATCAAAGAAAAAAGCAAAGACAGTGCAATCTGTTGGGAAAGTTATGGGCAGCGTCTTCTGGGATGCGCAAGGTTGCATTCTGGTTGAATTTCTTGAACCTGGACAAACCATAAATGCAGCCCAGTATATCCAGACACTTGTGAAGCTCCGTCGTGCATTGCACGACAAACGCCGTGGAAGGAAGATCATTCTGCAACACGATAACGCGCGTCCTCACACTGCTCATGCCACTGTGGAGAAGATCAGGACATTTGGGTGGGAAAATCTTCCACATCCTCACTATAGTCCCGATTTGGCACCCTCCGACTACCATCTTTTCAGTTCTGTGAAGGAGCAGATGAGAGGCCAATGCTACGAGACGCTGGAGGATATTTGGAAAGCAGTGAATCAGTGTCTTCGAGCAGCTGGAACAGACTTCTATCATAAGGGAATTTTCAAGCTTGTAGAACGCTGGACAAAATGTGTGCAAAGAAATGGAGACTATGTTGAAAAGTAGCACAAAGGTCTAGATTAACATGGTGTACTTGGTTTGTCTAAAATAAACATTATGATTGTTTAAAAAAAATGTTGCTCATGACTTTCAGTATGACACACAAACAGGCAGTATTTAATAGTTTAACACATAGACTTGTGAATGTCCCCATGAGCAAAGAAAATTACAATAATGAGAAAGAACACATCATAAAAATTGCGAAGGATAATGGTTTTCAAGAGAAAATGATACACAAGAAAATAAATAAATTTAAAGAACAAAAAATGATTAATGAAAGTACTCTTCAGACAGATAAAAATATTGGCAAAAAATTCAAGAAGTTCACATACCATCCTTTAGTATTTGACAAGTTTCAAAAAACCTTCAACAAATTCAACATTAAATTAGCACCGAAAAATGATTACAGCTTAGGTAATTTAATAAAAACCAACAAAAATGAAAAGATTGAAGACTGCAAAAAATCGGGAATTTATCAAATTAATTGTAAAGATTGTGAAAAGATATACATAGGAAAAACAAAAAGGAATCTACATACAAGATTAAAAGAACACCTCAGAAATGTTAAAAATTGAGAAACCGAAAAATCTGCAATAGCTGCACATGCCTGGTCAGAAAAACATGGAATAGAAACCAAAACAAAATTACTTAAACAATTGGAAAAACCGAAGAAACTCACAATTTGAGGAAAAATTTACATATGCAAGAATGAAATGAAAATACAACTATGAATTTTGAAATACCCGGTTATAAGGAGAGAGGACTGATTTGGAAATTCGTCGGTCAGCCATCAGATGGTGCGGAGGTCAGTCTGCAGGATAGAAGGCCGTTGGACGTCAGTTGTGAACGTGACACAGCATTGAGAATGTCACAAATGATGTGAAGAAACCCTGGGTTTGCGAGGAGTTATGAAGTATGAGGTGAGTGAAATAATAAAAAATAAACAATATTAAAAAACCTCATAGTGTTATTTCCTATCTACATAACTTAGTTGGTACTGTTTAATATATTCAAAAATTGGCGTAGTCTTCAATTCTTTTAAGATATCGGTGTTCCTTTTCCGATCCCATCTAGTGTAATCCGCTGTTCTGCGCATGAATCTCATTTCACAAGCCGTTATTCTGCTTTCATGTTGTCTTTTTAGTGTCCATGCTTCACTACCATAGGTCAACACTGGTCTAGCCAAAGTGTTATATAAACGTAATCTGGTGTTTTTTTGTACAAGGGATGGTTTCATAACTTGATTAATAATTCCTAAACTTTTATTATAACTAGTAATTTTTTCAGGGATATCCTTTTCATCCCAGATAGAGAGATAATATCCAAGATATTTAAATTGATTAGATCTCTCTAAAATGTTATTCTGGAGACAGATTTTACTTTGTATGGAGTCCTTCCCATGAAATACCATAATTTTAGTTTGTTAATTGATATTTCCATATTAAATTTGGCACCTATTTTTTGTAAATTATAAATTGATCATTGCAAATCATTTTTGGAAAGTGCCAGAAGAGCTAAATCGTCTGTAAAAAGAATAGCATCGAGTTTGAGGTTCCTAATGATGGGTATATATCCTCGTTGTGTTTTCCTCCATTCGTTTATTAATTTATTCATATATATAATGAAAAGCACCAGTGAGAGTCTTACTCCAGTGTTGATCTTTTCCCAAGAAGATAATTTGCCATCTTGTTTAACAGAGATTTCATTACCTTTATAGATGTTGAAGATATTAGTAATATATTGTTGTGGAACGTTATCATCAGCTAAAATTTGTAGTAATATATTTCTATCTACTTTGTCAAAAGTCTTTATGAAGTCAACGAAGGCGATATGAGTTTCTATATTGAATTCCTTGTAAAGTAAAGTAAAGTGGTCCCACAACAGGCCTCAGGAGGCCCTTGGGGTAGTAGGAGGTTAAGGCTCCCACTTTTTCTAGACAATCGGCACTTTATGTCAGCCCTGCGTGACGGCCGCCTTTACCTCCAGAACAAGCGCCTGGTACTCATTTTCGTTAGAGGCTGAGTCGACCCCAGGGCCATAGTGCCGCCGGAAGGTTTCGGTCAGTTTAAAAATCCTGACTCCAACGGGACTTGAACCCTCGACCTTCCGGCTTGTAGCGAAGTGCCTTAACCACTACGCTACGGCGTTGCTTTTCTAATAGTAGTTTTAGAGTGAAGAATCCATCTGTGCAAGATCTACCCTTTCTGAATCCATTCTGCTCTTCTCCAATTATATTTTCATAAATTATTCTCAATTTATTCTTAACTATATTAGCATACATTTTATATCCAGAGTTCAACAAGCTAATTCCACGATAGTTATCTTTTGATTTGGCGACTTCCTTTTTTGAAGATTGGTATTACAATGGATTTGTTCCAGCTTTGTGGTGGTTCTTGTCCTTCCCATATCATATTAAGGAGAATAAGAAATCTGTCTAAACATTTTTTAGTTGAAAATTTAAATAATTCTTGATTAATGTGGTCTTCTCCGGAAGCTTTGTTTCTTTTTAATGATTTAATTAAAGAACGTCCTACTCTACAAAATTGTGTAGAAAAGAAAAAAATTCAAGAAAATTACTTACCATCCTAAAATGCATAGGAAATTTCAAAAAATGTTTGACAAATACTATATTACTGTGGCAACAATAAATAAATTTAGTCTGAGTAATCTTCTAAGTACTAATAAAAAAGTCAATGTCCCAGACAGTAAGAAATCTGAAATTTATCAAATAAGTTGTAATGATTGCAGTAAGGTTTATATAGGAAAAACTAAAAGGAATTTGGAAACTCGTACTAAAGAACATTTTAGAAATATTAAAATTGTGAAATTGAAAAATCTCCAATTGCTGCACATAGTTTATTAGAACATCATAAAACTGGAAGAGCAAAACTTTTAAAACAATTGGATAAACCTTTAGAATTGACAGTTTGGGAGAAGATATGCATTCAGAAAATAAATATAGACCAATGAATTTTGATATCCCTAATGAACAAAATTTAATTTCGAAGTTTATAAACTCAATCATAGATGGCAGCACATAAGATGGAGGCAATAGAAGAATTGACAGCAGAAGAATTTCATCAGTTGAAGTTTTGACTGAAGATGGGAGAGAGATAGTTTTGTGAAAAGCACGAAAGTTATGAGGTTGAATTTTCAAAAATTTTCTAGGATGAATTTAAATGATAATTGTCTCATAATGTTTACTTCCGAACATTAATTTCAATATAATTTGGTTATGCTTATTTCCCTACAGATGTCAAAGTGACATGTAATCAGAACATTGCCTCGATGAGACATCTATTAGGCAACTAACGTATTACTAGGATGGGGGAAGGTCAGTTAATTTTTGCTCAGAGGCACTAATTTATACTTGAGGTTCTTTTACAAGTCCAAAAATCTTTGGACTTGAAATCCAGGGCTTAAAGTCCCTCCCGAAGGACTTTGTTCCTTGAATTTAGCCATCTTAAAATCCATCGACTCCGGCCAGATTTGACTCTGTGACCCTTAGGACTAGAGGCAAGGAACATAAGTACTAGATCACCGATGCCGACTATGGAAACTACATACATAAAAGTATTTTTATAAATAAACTACCTAGCTTTCAGATAAAATATATAAATAATAATAAAAATAACATCATGGCCTCTTATAACCAAGAATAATAAAAATGAACGTTACAAATACACAAATAGCAAATGGATAAATAATCCGTCACCTCCAATAATGAGGGTCCTACCAAAAGTCCATAAAAATGATGTTCCCATGAGACCAGTTGTCAATTGTATTAATGCACCCCAACTACAAAATATCTAAATCAATAGCACAGAAGATAAAAGTTAATGTTCAGATAGGAAATCAATACACAATAAAGAACTCGGAAAAACTGCATTTACACTATCTCAAAACTGCAAAGAACTGCGAATACACGGTAGCAGTTAGAAGTAGCAGCGATAACGTTATCATTGAATGATAACCCACAAACATCATAGTGAGTTACCAAACGTTTATTAAAAATGGGTGTATACAAATATTCCAGTTAATGAAACCATAGAGATATTAAAACAAAAATAAACAAACTTGACACAAATTACATCAACCAAATAAACAAAGTAATAATCATAACAAAACAAAACTACTTCCAAGTATACAATAAACTTTTCATCCAGGAAGACGGAATCCCTATAGGGAGCCCCACCTCCGGAATTATGAAAGAAATCTTTCTTCAAGATTAAAAAACAAACACTTCAAAGAACTAATAACAATGTTTGACATAAAATTGATAAGGTATTTTATGACATTCTAATAATCTAGAAAATGAAAATAGAAAAGAAAATGAAATCTCGCAAGAACCAATAATATGCACAAAACCTTGACTTTCACTGAAGAAATGGAAGTTAACAATAGTATTAATTATTTGGATTTAACTATTACTAAAAATTCCAACAAACTGAATATCAGCATTTATCGTCGTAAACCCACAAATAATAAACTACCTAGCTTTCAGATAAAATATATAAATGCATATCAATAACTAAATTGCAGTATTTTATTATATATCTCTCACTACCATAATTTCAAAACATAATTTGACATTTTATTACTCTTTTACATAATTTATAATAAAATATTATAATTAGTAAATAAATAATTTTTTTCGGGCTGCGGAAAGGCTACTGTTTTTAACAGAGAGGAGACCCTTTAATTCCTTCCATCGAAGGCTTAAAGGAACCGACCTGGACAGTAACCTAGTGTCCAATCCCTCACCTTCTCGTGGTGCAGCTGTTAGTAATCATGCTTATGCATGATGAACGAAAGGGAAGGGCTACTCACCAATAAGCACTGGTCAGCTTGGTGAGTTTTCTTTTTTGACCGAATTGGTATTACTTCTTGTTCCCATACCAATTCCCTCTTTCAACTTTTCTATCCAGTCTCCCTTGACTGACCTCTTGTTTCTTTCGACCCTGATGGTATTAGAGTATTCGAGGCCTAGGGGTTCATTTCTCCTTCCTTCCTATACCTACTTTCTCTCTATGGGTGACGTAACCACCACATGTGGTGCCTACTACTAAACGGTTACAACTAATATTTAATTTTAGGAAGTTATATTTTGAGGTTGACGAGCTGACTATTTGGGAAAAAATTTATATTCAGAAGAACAGAAACAGAGTTATGAATTTTGATATTCCGATGGAGGGTGACCTTGTTTGGAGGTTCTTTGGCCAACCACAGGATGGAGCTGACATCGACATCCAGGTGGTGCAACATAATGCAACATAAATAAAACCAGTCTGGGAAAGCTGAAGATAAAACAGAGAATTGTTTTGAAACATGTCCAAGAACAAATCAACATTAATATTGAGGTTACAACTAGTTTATTGTACTCCAAAATAGTGGAGTGCAAGAGAGTGAATGATTTCATTATCAAGTGCTCGACATTAGATACCAACCAACCATAATTTTTTTCGTTTTCTCCTGTTTTCCCCTACCAAAAATTTTATTCCATCGCTTCCCCATATTCATATCATCCAATTTGTTTCATTTAATTTTATATACTGCATAGAAGATGCAACAGATCTAGCCAGCTTGTGTCTTCGTATATTATAGATCTTGATGAAATAATGAGGGGGTTTTGTCTCATCTCATCCCTCAATCAGGCATTATGCTGGACACGAGCAGAGGATTTATGGTTGTACACAAGTATAAAAATAGTAATAATCTATATAATAAGCAATTACCTAAATAAAATAATTTAATCAAAATTAAAATGGCAAACAGAAAATTTCTGAGGAAAAAGAATTCAATTTTGATCTATGTAATCTAGACTTGGAAATTTATCAGCTACATTTGAAATTGGCAAAATTATTGGGAAATATTTGTTTGGAGAATTTAGTTGAAACTTTTATTAAACATTTGAATTTTTATCTTTTATCTTGTAAGCCCTTGTTTCCCTCAATGAGATTTAGGCACTTGTTTTCGTATAGATGTCATTGGAGTGGCCCATGGTCAGCGTTTAGCCTCATAGTGACATCAAGGAATCCAAGGTAGTATTACGGTGGGAAAATTCGGTAAATTTTGCTTAGAGGCCTTTTTTAATTCAGGCTTAAGGATCTTTTACGAGCCTGAAAATCTTCAGACTTGGGACCCACTGCTTGAATTTTTAAATAAAAAGAAAATTACAACATAAAATAAGAAAAGTAATACAGTTATTAGACCCAGAATTATCCATAAAGAAAAAATTAATAAAATAATGAGAATTATCAAACAACATTCAAGAGTTGCAAATACAAAATAATGATAATTAAGTCAACCTCTTCAATGTAATTTTGACTAAAGAAGAAAATAAATTACTAAACCAAGATTTAAACACTTGCATTAACTTTTCAAATAGTTTAGAAAATTATGTAGCTGATATAGAAATTGCTATAGCTGATCTAGAAAATGAAGATAAAGTAATAATTAGAAAATAATTAGAAAAATTTTGAAGGGTATAAAGAAAAAAAAAAGTTGAATATTTTCTTAAAAATAAACAATTTTTACTGAGTAATAAAATATTTAGATACTTTACAAAACTTAGAATTTTAAGATGATAATATCTGTATAACTTACTTGCAGAGATGTGGATTCTTCTTTTCTGTTGGAGTGAATGGTTTATTTATAGCAAACTTCTTTGTCTCCAAAACTATGAGTCTCCCATTTTCTAATTTTTTGTTATGTAATTTCTTCACAGCACATTTAGCAATTTCTTCACTTTCAAATCTGATATGACACCACCTTAAAACAAATTATTTATTTTTTAACAATATTACATTCTTGTAATCCTCTAAAATATCCCATAATACTACAACATATTATATTCTATATTATTTATTCTTAACTAGGGTATTTTAATTTACATTTACTTATGCCCTACTTTTTGTATGTATTTAGTATGTCCTAGAATTAGTTATGTTATGAAATTATAAACATATTATGTATTCTTGTATCCTCTGAATATATCCTACTCCTGATAAATCAATAGAACTAAATGAATGGATAATCAATTAAGTTTTTTAGAGACTGGAATCATCTTACCTCAAATTAATATTGACTTATTCTCGAACATGTTTCGATATAATCTTCTACATCATCTTCAGCTTGCCCAGACTGATGAGTTTTATGTTGTGAACCCTATATGTCGATATCAGCTCCTCGATACATGTTCGAGAATAAGTCAACATTAATTTGAGGTAACATGATTCCAGTCTCAAAAAAACTTGATTAAAAGAACCTCAAAATATTACTTCCTAAAATAAACCATTAGTTAATCAATTATTTTCCCCCCATGAAAAATTATATAACAGAAAAATCATCATCATATTTGGCATAACAACTCTCCTCCAGACCTCTCTATTCCTGGTGACTGTCCACCAATTTTGAATTTTAAGTCTTTGGATATCTTCCAAAATTCCACAGTCTCAAATCATTTTTCTTCTTATTCTTCTTCCAACCAAGTATTAGGCCTATTACGATATCACTGATGAATTTTCTATCCAGCTATTCCGTGGACAGCCCAGAGATCTCCTCCATGTTGGACAATAATGAAGCTTGGCTTTGGGAACTCTATCTAAACTCATTTGTCACAAATGATACATCCAGTTGTTCTGGTATTTATGTATGAATTTAATGACTGGTTCTAAACATAGTTCCTTCAATATATCATCATTGCATTTGTGATCCCATTTGGTATATCCTGCTGTATATCTCATGAATCTCATTTCACTAGAAGTTACCCTTCTCTCATCTCCTTTCCTCAAAGTCCATGCCTCACTGCCATAGCAAAGTGCAGGTCTTGCTAAGGTTTTGTATAACCATATTCTAGTATCTCTCTGGACTAATGCAGGTTTCATTACTGAATTTATTATTCTCATGGTTTTAATAAACTGATAATTTTATTTGATAGGTCAACTTCATCCAAATGCGTTAATGTATATGCAAGAGATGTAAATGAGTGTACTCTTTCCAGTGTTTTTGAATCTATATAAATTTGGTACGTACAGGGTATTTTCCATGACTATTTAACTCATGCCCCAAATGGGAGTCAATGACCAATCACGTTTCAATGATTTCTGTTTTACAACCAATCAGAGTCGTGTTTCACGAAATATTTATTAGTGTTATAATTACCATATTAAAGAAAGCTCCTCCTTTTTAATATTCTGAACAGGTCTGGCCATTATTTTGCAGTGACTGAGCCTGTGAGAAATACGGCTACCATATTGTATATATAGTGCATGAATGTCAACACATATATAAAAACATTTGTAGCAATTGATTATACCACCAAAAAAAGAAACCACTGTTTGCACTTTCTTAAATGTATTTTTTTTTTCCCAGGTAATAATCCAGAAAAATATAATTGTCATATTTACATCATACGACATCAGAAATGTATTAATATACAGTTTGATGTGTTTCATTTTTTCCCCACTAGAGAGCATTCTTACAATATTGCATTCCTTTGGCAATAAATAATATGATCTGGTTGCAGTGATAAACAAAGGAAGCAGATGAAGCGCACCTATCGTTTCTCATTTGTTTTCAAACATCGCCGTTTACATTAAATATATAAATATTTAAAAATAACTATAGTTAAATAATGATTTGTAAGTAAACAGCTTAATTTTATTCGTTAAATAGTCCTAACAAGTGCCACTCTTGATTTCCAAATTCTCTAGATAAATTCACTCCTCACTTCACGAGTCGTGAATTTATCGATAATTTGGAAATCACTTGTGGCGTTATTTATGAAAAGCCATTACTTTGGTTTTCCCTGTATTCATTTTCATATTATACCAGCTAATACCCGGCGTGCACTGCTATGCCTAAATAAATTATGAGTTTTTACGTTTAGTTGAATACGTAAAAGGAAAAATAATTATAAATTTATATCATTATTATTTTGGATACCCCATGCTGATTACCCGACGTTGCACAAGAATCTACTTATCCTGATCTTCTAGGCATAAATTAGCTGAAAGACGAAAATTGTTTTTTTTATGTTTAGTTGAATAAGTAAAAGGAAAAATAATTATACATTTGCTATCTTCGTTATTGCAGCTAAAACAACCAATTAGTTTGAATTCTATTTCCAAACTACCTTTCATACATTCCAAATACCGTATATCTTGGCAAATAAGATGATAGTTGAACCATAAAAAAGCCCCCAAAATCCAGGGTCGTCTTATAGGACAGATACAAAAAAATTTGATTGAAATATATATAAATTAAACCATTATAAAATGAAAAAATAACTCACCAATGTATTTAAAATCCTGCAAAATCCTCACATTCTTCATCATCATCGGCAAATAAAACATACGACACACAAATAACAATGCAACCAATGATTGCGACTGACGTAATGATGTGCAGTGACAAACTGATCAGTTGACATGTAAAAAGTAAAGTGATCCCACAACAGGCCTCAGGAGGTCCTTGGGGTAGTAGGAGGTTAAGGCTCCCACATTTTCTAGACAATCGGCACTTTATGTCAGCCGGATTGTCAGCCCTGCGTGACGGCCGCCTTTACCCCCAGAACAAGTGTCTGGTACTCATTTCCATTAGAGGCTGAGTCGACCCCAGGGCCATAGTGCTGCCAGAGGGTTTGGGTCAGTTTAAAAATCCTGACCCCAACGGGACTTGAACCCTCGACCCTCCGGCTTGTAGCTCAGTGCCTTAACCACTACGCTACGGCGTGCCCCGATCAGTTGACATGTGGGGGGGGTACTGTTAAGAGATTTAGTGAATCCCCGTGAGTACAGCTACTATCAAACCAGTCTTGAAAACATCCGATTATTCAATTCTTTTGCAGTCTGTTTTGTGTAGTAAATAAACATGGACATTATTGCTTATATTGCGTTGTTTCTTTTAATTATTAATATAGTGTTATTATTACTATGCATGATGCAAAGGGCACTGTATAACATTTAAATATGCAGATAACTTATATCTTTGGGTTTGATAGTAGCGTAACAAGAAATTTCTAACGCGGCAAGTCTTCCTCCCTTATCATAACAATCTCCTTTCCCTTCTACCGCCTTCCATGTAACAGGTCTCATCTCTCGTGCTAGTACAACTTATCGAAAGTGTAGCAGTGTTGCTAGTTGAATGAAAATAAAATGTATTTATTTATCATAATGAGGGGTTAAAATATTAACGATATATAACATAAAATTTAATTTGAAAAATGACAAATACGGTAATTTTGTATATGCTATACAGTAAACTAGTAATGATCGCTGATCTAAACTAAATTCATAGGCCGTATAGTTTGGGGGTTGTCTTATAGGACAGATACTGTTATTCTCCCATCTCATTCTTGGTCTACCAACTGGGCATTTTCCCTCTGGTTTTCTTACAAGAAACTTCCATGCATGTCTTTCATTCCCCATTCATGCCACATGTCCTGTCCATCGCAGTCTACAAGACTGTTCTTATTATATCTGGCTTCCTATAAAGACCATGTAGTTCACTGTTATGTAGTCTTCTTCATTCATCTCTACGTTCATCTCCCTTTGGTCCAAAAATTTTCCTAGGAACTTTATTCTCAAATACTCATAATCTCCTTTACTCCCTTAAAGTCCATGTTTCGCACCCATATAATATAACTGGTAGAATAATAGTTTTATACATTTTCAGTTTAACTTTTTTTTAAAGGAGTTGGGACATCAAGAGTCTCTGTAATGCATAATAGCATGCATTTCCAGAATTGAGCCTATGTTTAATTTCTTTGTGCATCTCATTCCTATTTGTGATTATTGTTCCTAAGTATTTGAATTCAGCCACTTCCTCAAAATTTCCCTCATTTGTCATCAGTTGTCTATTTCCATTATATAATGCATTTCTATGTGTGACCATATATTTAGTTTTATTGATATTTACTCCCAGTCCCAATTTCTTAGTGTTACTCAGTAGAGAGTGCGTGTTGGCCTTTAGTATCTCCTCGCTATTGACCAATAGTACAACATCATCAGCATAAACTAATTATTACCATTGAGTTATAGACCTTCTTCATCCTCTAAAGATTTAATGGCATGCTCTAGTACAAAACTAAGTAGTAGAGGAGATAGTGCATCTCCTTGCTTCAACCCATTGTGGATTTCAAAAGTATCCGAAAACTGTTTGCCTACACGCACCCTACTCTTTGTGCCATTTAGACACATTCATATAATTAAGGTAGAATTTTTTATCACTCACCTCATATATATGAACAATATGAGGTGTGATAAAAAATTGTACCTTAATGAATATACCTCATAGTGAGAATTCCTAAAATAAGTAAGTACATTCATATAAGTCTACCTAACTTTTAGGAATTCTGAACTCCAGCAGGATATTACTATACAACTTCTCCCTCTTAATTGAAATGTATGCCTTTTTGAAGTCTATGTATAGTTGATGTACAGTACCATTATATTCTCATTCCTCTTCTAAAATCTGTCTTATACTAAAAATTTGATCTGTCATAAACATGTTTCTTCTAAATCCACATTGGTGATATCCTAGAATGGCATCACTATCCTTACAAACTAAACTCAAGTGGTAAATAAATTAAGGTAGAATATGTTTATCACTCACCTCATATTGTTCTTCTTATTTGATTATAAACTAGTTTCGGAACATAGTTTCTGTTCCATCCTCAGTATCATCACGACCGTTGTTCTGTCGTCTTGAAGAGTTGTCCTTCTCTCCTTCCATTGGCTGACTGAAAAACCTCGAAACCAGGTCATTCTCACCGGGAATTTCAAAGTTCATTAATTTCTTCTTTTCGCTCTTTTGAATGTAGATCTTTTCCCAAACAGTAAGTTCTTTTGGTTTTTCTATTTGTTTTAATAATTTTGCTTCTTTCTCGATAAGATGTTTTACAGACCATGCATGGGCAGCCACTGCAGATTTTTCTACTTCCCCTTTCTTGACATTCCTGAGATGTTCTTTAACTCTAGTTTTCAAATTTCTTTTAGTTTTTCCTATGTAGAATTTCTCACATTCTTCACATTTAATTTGATAAATCCCTGATTTGTTTTCTTCTTTAATTTTCTCATTCTTATTAGGTCTAATCAGTCTACTGATGCTGTAATCATTTTTGGGTGCTAACCTTATGTTGAAATCTTTAAAAATTTTTTGAAACTTGTGGTGTTTTAATGGCTGATATGTGAATTTTCTAAATTTTACATTATCTTCTTTAACTTTTAGAAGAGTGCTTTGATTAATAAATTTTTGTCTTTTGAACTTGTTTATTTTTTTAAGTATCATTTTTATAGCAAAACCATTTTTCGTGGCTACATTGATTGTGTTCTTTTTCTTTTTCATAATTTTCTTTGTTCATTGGTATGTTCACTAATCTATGTGTCAAACTATTGAAAACTGCTTCTTTGTGAGCTATGTGATTGAAACCTAAAGCTTTATGTAGTTATCTATATGTGTCTTCTTTCTGTAAATTCCAAATTCTATCTTATTTTCTTCATTCCTTTTTAGTTGAGATCTAAAAATGATATTTCTCCATTGATTTCCTTTTCCATAGTGAACTTTATAGTTTGACTTTGAATGTTCAATAATTTTAATGCATCATCTATCTGTTTATGATTAACTATTGCAATTATGTCATCCACATATCTGCACCAGAACTTGAAAATTAAACGATGTCCGTTAATTATCTTGTGTTCAAAATTCCCCATGAATAGATTAGCTAAGAATGGAGATAAAGGGTTTCCATCGAAAGTCCTGAATTTTGTTTATAAAATCTTCCATTGTAGGTGAAAAACATATTATCGATACATAATTTAGTTAAAGTTTTATATTCGACTATCTTTACTTTTTCAATTTTATTATTTTCCATCCAAATCTCTAAAATTTCCATAGTTTGGTCTTTTGGAATGCTTGGAAATAAGGAAACAACATCAAATGAAACTAATCTGTCTGAAGATTGTAGTTGTATGTTTTCTAGTTTATCTACCAATTCATAAGAGTTTTCTATTGCAGAGTTTTCAAATCCATTCATTTTATTAAATTCCTTACATAACCATTTAGATAAATGATATGGTAAATAAATATTTGTTTTCCAACTCAAAATATTAAAAGAAACATTAGGTAGCTACTTCAATTCTGTCAATTGCACAAAGTCTGGTCAGAAGCACACATTGCAATTATGAAGCATGAATATCTTTCTCCAATCACATGCAACATGAATAACAATCAATAGTAGAATATCTCAATGAAAATATTGACTGACCACACTCTTTATGTAATAGTGTATCCAAAAAATACTGTTCAAGACTCCAGAGATATGCAGTTTGCCATATTTCCATGTTTAATTCCTTCTCTAATAAGGCATAGCAAACATTTAAGGGAATTTAATAATCTAATTCAAAATGTTTACTAATATAAACTGGAATATAAGGATAATAAATTTGGTAATTTTTAACATTATGAGGTTATATTTATAAGAATCAAATGAATTGTGAATTCTTCTTATCTCATACTTCTATGTTTTTTTTAAACACAGCACTGCAGTATCGGCGAACATCTTCACCATCGTCGGTCATGAAAACATCTGCGGTGCTGTGTTTAAAAAAACATAAAAGTATGAGGTAAGAAAAATTCACGATTCATTTGATTCTGGAATATAAGGAATTAATTTTTTTAAATCTCAACTTGAAATTGGTTTTTGTGTTGTTAGAGAGTTGTGATGGTTTGAATTAAATCTTCTTTTAATAATTTTAATCTTACATGTGTATTGATATTTTACATTTAGAGAAGAAAACAATCTAAATGCATTGAAATAGAGGATATTAAGATAAAAATTTGGTCCCATAAGGAATGAGAACAGAGAATAGAGAATGCTTCACAAAGAGGTACTCCATAATGTAGGACCTATATCTTTGAATCAATGTTGTTTTTGTTGTTATCAAATGCAATGAAGCTTTGGCTATGGCAATGAAGCCATTAGCGTTCTTGCTCTCCAATATTTCTCTATGGTGGATCCAACAAGTAATACTTCACAGGTTTGTAGATTTTCTTCATTATTTCTTCATCTTTGTTGCATAGAGGACAGTTTGGATTCGTATAAATTCCTATTTTATGTAAGTGTTTGGCCAAATAATCATGTTCTGTAAGCAGTCTGAATTTTGCTACTGCAGTTTTACATGGAATTTCTGGAATAATATCTGATTTCTTTATTAAAATATTCCATTTTTATCTTTGGTTTTATTATAAGTCTTGTTTTGTTTAATTTTATATTTGTTTTTAATTAGTCTTTTTATGGATGTGAAATATAAGCTTTTAGTTGTATTCTGAATTAAGTTGGAACCTTTTTCAGCAAGAAAATCAGCAGTGTCATCATCATCATCTGCCTTTCAAGTATTAGGCCCAGTGGCCTGTTACGGTCTCCCGCCATCTCCAAAAAGGTCAACAGTGTAATTTCCAGCAATTCCACAATGTGCTGGTATCCATTGCAATTGAATTCTTTTCTGTCGTTTTTTAAGTTGTTGAATCATTTTGTGACACTCTTTAATTTGGATTGACTTCATTTTGTGTGAATTTATTGCTGCCTTAGAATCAGAGAGTATGACAGCATTTTGAAATTTGAATCAATATTGTCAGCATTATTAAGTCAACATTTCTATTGGTAATTCTTTGGAGAAAAGACCATTAGGAAGATGGAAGAATAATATTCAGATGGATTTTAGTAAATTTTATATCTAGTTGGTTGAAGATAGGGACCAATGGAGGGCCGAAGTGAATGTGGCATTGAATCTATAAGTTCCTCCTTAAGGGGGATATGATGGGTGAAATTTCTATTTCCTACATTTTTTGAGCTAGAGACTTGATTTTTTTTTTGTACAAACCTCCATTGCATGATGCATAATGATGTGTTTAAGTTTCATTCTTGTGAGACATTTATTTTATGAGTTATTAAATATTATATTTTTAATATTTGCATATATTATAATTAAATGGGTCTCACAATTTTTTAGTAAAATGTCTGATTTTTTTTACAAGACCCCTAAAATATCTAGAAAAACATCATGCATTAGAATTCTTATAATGTGAATACAAAGGGAGAAAAAAATTAATATTGTACCTCATGCGTGGAATTACAAAAAAAAATTAATAATTGCATACATTTTATTTTTTATTTCTTAGAAACTACTTTAATCATGAATCCCATGCACTCCTTTGTTACCCATTGTTTTAGGACACACAGTAAAAATTCGAACCATCTAGGACAAAATTTCTGAATTCCATTGAATTTTGAATGTACAAAAATACAGTGAAAATAAGTGTGGAAAAACGAGTTTAAAGATTTGCATGCAGGTAGTGTTTAACTGGTGCAGCCTTTTAACTCTGAAGTAATTTAGGACACTTAGAAGCGCCATATGCCGATGAAACTTTGCCAACATATACATTAGAGTACAGGCTATTTTTTAGTACAAAAAACAAAAAAATGCCAATTTTGATCTCAAACGGTCAATTTTTCACCCTCACCCCCTTAAGTCAAAAAGTTAGTTTAATGTAACATCCACCGATGTGGTCTCAAGGTAGCATGCTGCCTTGTCACACAGCAGGCCCAGGTTCGATCCTTGGTCGGGACAGTTTCCTGGGTAAGGTTTTTATCGGGGTTTTTCCTCACCTGTAAGACAAATATCAGGAAACTTTAAGGCCCAAATGGTCTCCGAATATCATATAGCCATTGCAATCATCATCATTCATATTCATCTTAGATTAAGCTTAGGATTAAGGACTCTCCTGGCACACCACTATCATCATCACCCATCATATCATCGGGGCAACGTAACCCCGCCTTCCAGATGCCCCAACCTCAGAAGTAGGTTATAATTACGCCAATGCCAGGAGAGAACACCAAAAATGTCCAAAAGGACAACCTGGGGCATTAAAAGAAAATAATTAATGTACCTTTTAATTCGATGTTTGAAACGAATTGCTTCTATTCCAGGATGCAAATTTTTTACTTCCTCCTTATCTTTAACTGCATAAGGAAAACGAACAAATAACGTTCGTTTGTGATGTGGATCAAATACCTCTTTCACATTAGTAGTATTATTTTCTTCCTCAACAATTCTGTTCATCATCCTGGTGCGCTTTTACTGTGCTCCAACTCTGAAGGAAGATAGATTAACCTATAAGAGAAAACATGTAATAGTTAAAATACATTCAAGAATTGAAATTGGAAATGATGAAATCTATATTTAAAAGTAAAATTTTATTTTCAAATGTACAGGATGACTGTAAACAATATTGTCAATGGTCAATATGTTGTGCAGAATGATAAACTGATCATTTTTATAAACAAGGGTACTGGAAAAGAGTGGTCAAAATTTATTCAGATTATTTTTGGCATTCTAATAATTATGTAAACCATTATCCATCACTGTAAAATGAATGGAACAACTATGGCTGAAACCTTTCCTCCATGCAAATGACAATTACATAAAAAAATCCAAAATAATTACACCAATAAATGAAGGAAAAATTATTTGTAATACAAAAATAAAAACAATTTTATTCAGGAGAAAATTCTCCAAAGTGTATCATTCTTAATCTGTCTGCACTCCCAATATTGCTCAAAATACCATGGTCTGATTCCTGATTGTATTATCATCATCATCATAGTACATTCACGAATTTAGGCCATTTGTTGACCTGTTTCGGCCTCAAGAGAAACACCATCCAGAAGTCTTTTGAGTGGACGTCCTGGTCTTCTTCTTCCTGCAGGTTGATATCTTAACATTTGTTTGGGTATTCTGTGATCTTCCATTCGATGAACATGTTGCATCCATCTTGACTTATAATCAGAAATTTTGTTTTCTAAAGATTCCATGTGTAATTCTTCTAAGATGTCTTCATTTTTTTTTGTGATCTAGTAGTGTGTATCCTGCAGTCCTCCAAAGATATCTCATTTCAGCAGATCTAAGTGTCTGTATATCCTTCTGTTTCAACGTCCATACTTCGCTACCATACAAAAGAGTTGGAAGAGCCAGTGTTTTATACACTTTCAGTCTTGAATGCTTTTGGACTAACTGTGGCTTGAAAGATAGAATTTATTAACCCTAAAATTCTTAAAAATTTAGATATTTTTGCATTTACATCCTTTTCTTCTTCATATGAGATATTGCATCCTAGATATGTAAAATTATTCACCTGCTCCAAAATTTTATTGTCCAGTACAATTTTACTTCTGACAGGATCTACACCTTGAAATGCCATAATTTTTGTCTTTTCTGTAGATATCTTTAATCCATATTCTTCTGTAATTTTGTTAAGTTCATACAGACCTTTCTGTAGATTATCTTCGCAATTTGCTATTATTATTTGGTCATCTGCAAAAAATAGGGTGTTTAATTTTCTATTTTCTGATATTCTTATTCCAAATTTATATGTTTTGTTCCAGCAACATATTACTTCATTGATATAAATTGCAAAAAGTGTTGGGGATAGGGGGCAGCCTTGTCTCACACCACGATTTATAATTCCTTCTTCAGAAAATATGTTATTTAATTTAATCTTTATGGTGTTGTCTTTGTAAATATTTTGTATGTTCTGCCGAAGTAAATTTGGTATTATTGTATTATCAATATCTAAACTATTGATTTGTTTTCTAATGATTAAGATGGAGGTTGACAATTAATGCAAGACATGATGTTGTTATTGGATTAGTGGAGGTTTTTTGACAAAACATTGAATACACACCACCACAATATCCAAAGAATTGTTACACTTTGTACACAGTGAATTTCTGGACAATCAAATTTTGTATTAATACAATTTATGACTGGACACGGTAAATTTAGACATTATTTGGAACGATTTAAAATAGGTACAGATACCTGTATTTGCAAAAACTCCAGCCAGACTATCTCACATCTGTTATTTGAAAGTCCCGCATTTGATTCCAAAAGACATGAATTTATTAAAAAATTAGGTTATTGCCATAATAGATTTCAACTGCCTTTGTCAAATATTTTATGTAAGAAGTGTTGTTATAGAAAGCTGTGTTACTTTATCCATCATATTTTTAAGAGACTTTGAGTTCGTTTTTTTTTGTTTGTTAATTAATTAATTTGTTCATATTACATTATTATGTAACGCTAGAAATTAACCATACTCTAAATTACTGTAAATAATTAATTGTATTGTAACTAAAATCCTAACATACCGGATGGTGAAATAGGGTTCATATTATTGGAGATTCAATAAAAAAAAATTCTGGACATGTGAATTTCTTAAAAATTGTACGATTGCCATTCCAAAAATGTACTAAGCATTATCAGTGTACCGGTACTTTTGAATTATCCTGGGTGTGATCAATACTCATATGACAAACTTAAGTTTAAATAACAGACTAATATGTTTATTGCCGAAATGACTTTAAAATGAGACTACCAGTATTTGTGTATTGCGAGCAATTCGGTGATGAAATGCAACAACTATGGAAGATCAATGCCAAGCATTTATCACTGATGAACATTACTAAAATTAAATATTAAAAATATCACCACACCTCATATTTTGTCTTCTTTTTTAGACCAGTTTTGGAATAATTATTCCATTGTCAGTATTTTCATTGTTGATGGAGGAAAAAGCAGAATGTCACCACAACAACAAATGTCGTGAAAATACTGATGATTGAATAATTACTCTAAGGGTCGAATGTTTGAACGCATTAGACAGTAAAAGGCATTCTCTGCTGATAAAGTTTTATTCAAACACATTTTTCTTACTCAGAAATCTATTCACGCGGTAATAATTGTAAAGCTACCTGACAAGGTACCTTAAGATCGTAGCTCAAGATATAAACTTATGTGAAAATCCCGAAGGGAACCGATGGTAACCGATGTAGTTTGAAACTTATCCAAGATGTCGGACCCTTGAAGACTTCGATCATGTTTTCGGTATACGCGGAGAAGAGGAATTTGATAGAGTCTACCAAAGAATTCAACTGGAAGAACAGGAGAATCGGCGTAATATTGCACGTCGCAGACATGTTTGTATACGGTATTATTTGCGGGATGCAAGCATAAATGCATTCCTCTATAGCAGACGAAAATAACGGAAGTGGTTTTATCGCTGAGAATTCTGGGTAATTCGTTGCCAATATTACGAAAACGTCAACATTCATGCATGACCGGTTAAGGCGGCCGTTAATTCGATCTCAGCTCACCAGTGATTGGAAGTAATTTGAGTAGAGAGTAATGTATTTGCATACGACCCTAAATCTGGCCTAAAAAGAAGACAAAATATGATATAAAGTGATTTTTTAATATTTAATTATTAATGCTCATAGTGTTACTTCCTACTAAGTTTAAACGAAAATCACTTAAGTCAATGCTCTCTGAAATGAATGAACATGATTTCCTTACATAACGATAAACAATGAAGACTGTTACCATCCATAATTAAATTAATTTAATTGTAAAATTTTCAATCTTGGAACTAGGATGGTGTACAATTTTTAATTGCTAGAATGTGCACCAGATTCCTGCATTAAATTTCAAATCCCTCCGCAGAAGGAATGTGGTATTAATAATGACAATTTGTCCATCAGATGGGGGACACTAAGCCAATTTGGTGTTTTTCAACGGAAGTAGGCTACATGCCAAAAACCGGGTTTCACCATCTTCCTATCATCATCCCTCAAACAATATACTTTACCCTACATAAACATTCAATCATTCTACCCTCCTCTCTGTACACAGTGATCTGCCTAAGTTGTGATTAATTTTAAATAGACCACATTAACGCCATCTAGATAGAACAGCTCAGAACCCAAAGCATGAAAAGTGTGACGGGTGGCTTTAGAATACACACACACACACTGATCAGTACATGTTATCTTGTATTTTTCACTTTTCTGTAATAATCAGTAGATTGTGAAATTACAATAGGAAGTAACATTATGAGGTTCTTATTAATAAATAAGTTGAGTCTGTTGTCAACTTACCTCATATTCATTTCACGCATTACAAAAATCTCTGTTTTATCTCCAGCGTGTCCAGACATGATCTCTATGTTGTCGGCCCTGGAACTCTCTCTTTTTGTGGTACAAAGAACTTGCATGTCAAATCTCTCTCCTTAGAAATTTCAAAATTCATGATTCTCTCCTTGTTCTTCTGGATGTGATTCCGCCCCCCCCCACATGGTGAGTTCATTTGTTTTTCTAACTGTTTTAATAATTTGATATTTACATTGATTTACAATTTTCTGACCACATGAGCAGCTACTGCAGATTTTTCTACTTATCCCTTTTTTACATTTCTTATGTGTTCCTTAGTTCTAATGGTTAAATTTCTCTTTATTTTCCCTATGTATATTTTATGACATTCTGCAACACTTTATTTGGTAAATTCTTGATTTTTTTGCCATCATTAATCTTTTCATTTTCGTTGGTTTTTACTCGTTTATTTAGGCTGTATTCTCTATTTTTTTTAATCTACATCCAGAACAACAAGGAGAGAATCATGAATTTTGAAATTCCCGGGAAAGAGATTTGATATGCAAGTTCTTTGGAGTCGACATCCAGTGCCGTCAACAATGTAGTTATCATCAGTATGGACAAGCTGAAGATAAACAGAGATGTTTTGAAATGCAACCTAAAAGAAATTAACAAATATGAAATAAGATGACAACAGGCTCGACTATTAATCAGTAGATTGTTCATATTTCTAACCCTGTGATAGAAAAGTTGGCTATTCTATGCCACCTGTGAACATTCAATTGGAGAAAAAGTGACTGCTAGCATCATGTTGGCCAATTTAATAACCAGAGACCAGAATCTGTTCCACAATGTCGAAGGCTTACTTGTAATAGTATAGACTATACAAGAATGCAAGCAAAGGGATGGGATGGGGTGTATCACACAGCTGCATACCTACTGGGCTATGAAGAGAGCTCTGTCCTGTAGAAAGACAGACGTAGTAAACAAGTGTCATTGTAAAAAAGTGGAGTTATTGTAGAGTATAATAATGATTTACATTTTATAAATTTATGCCAATAAAGGGGGCATGCCGTAGCGTAGTGGTTAAGGCACTGCGCTACAAGCCAGAGGGTCGAGGGTTCAAGTCCCGTTGGGGTCAGGATTTTTAAACTGACCCAAACCCTCTGGCGGCACTATGGCCCTGGGGTCGACTCAGCCTCTAACATAAATGAGTACCAGACGCTTGTTCTGGGGGTAAAGGCGGCCGCCACGCAGGGCTGACAACCCGGCTGACATAAAGTGCCGACTGTCTAGAAAAAGTGGGAGCCCTAACCTCCTACTACCCCAAGGGCCTGCGGGTCTGTTGTGGGATCACTTTACTTTACTTTACTTATTTATATAATATAAATGTATGTTCAATTTACTGTATTTAAGGAAATTTCATATAGTAGTTTCTCTTTTATTATTTCATTCAACAGTTAGAGAGATACGGGCAGATGTGCGGCAAGGCTATTAAATGTGTCGCCAAATGACCATGTTTATGGAACACAATTTGATAAGCCCAAGTGGCTCTATTGATAAAAAAAGGACCTGTAAGTTATATATTTCTCCTAAAAGACGAGACTGTCAACTTGATATATTTATGAGTGAGCATGTTTGCTCCATAGGATTTTATTTTTTTTAATGAAACACATGAAGGACAGCAATTGTGTAACAATACCGATCCCTAGGATTTATTTTTAGCGGACAGGCCATTGTTTAGCAAAAACATCCCTAAGACGAGATGAGGTGGAGAGTAGGTCATCTCACCCTCGGCCCCAAAAGGAAGAGCGAGACAATGGTGGTCTCTATCCTCACTCCATAAACTTAAGAAAAGTAGCAGTTTCGTAAAATTAAAACGTCCACCCTAAGCATAGCGTAGACATTCATTTTTTTTTAGCCACGGGATGACCCCTATAAAAAAAGTAAGAAAAAAGCAAGTGATAGTTTCACTTTTTTTTTAATAAATCAACTATGACCTGGACATCTTACTGTCGGAGAGTTTGATTGCTTATATCTGGCCTTTTGAAATTTTGTTAGTGTAAGGAAAAAAATATCACATAAAAACAAGTTATGTGAAAAGCCTAAAGAAGGGAAGAGAAAGTAGGTCATCCAGGATTTCGGATAATAGGACACGTCCAGCAAAGACCTCCAGCCAATGAGCAAATAGAATTTACACCCCATTTAGGAATGTTGGTGACTTGAGCCAGTCAAATTTGGCAAAAACTGGAGTAATTGACATCTTGTGTAGGGATAAGCTGTGACAGTGGCGAGGATACGCCCTACCAGAGTAATGCCCAATTAGAGTGTATATTAAAATGACATGTAAGTTGGTGGGAGAACTTTGCTCTATGTAGGCCAAAAATTTTGAGAAAAGAAAGTGTATTAGATTACACGAGAGAATCAGTCAGTGGTAAGTGGAGAATTAGTACGGCGAGATGCAGCCGATAAGAGACGTGTGGTCTCCAAGCACAGTTAAGTGTTTGACTGTGAAAAGGTGTTAAGCGGCACCCATCTCGATAAAAATATAACCTTTTCTCAAGTGGAGCCTACATCAGCAAACATCTCCGCCAGCATATCAACCGAGCTAGATCAGGAGTGTAAAAAAAAAATCCAGTCAAGAAGAACAAAGAAGTGTGACTCTTTTGTGTAAAACCGTGTATCACTGTAGAGCTGTTTGATATCCCTGGGGCCCATCTCTCACCGACAATCCTTCATTGTACCTGAGAAACAAAGTCCCATTTGTCCAGCGCAACATTAACCTACACTGTCCAGCATCAAAGACCCCTCATCCGTAGCATAATAGTATAGACTATACAAGAACACAAGCAAAGGGATGGGATGGGGTGTATCACACAGCTGCATACCTGTAGAAAGACAGACATAGTAAACAATGTGTCATTGTAAAAAAGTGGAGTTATTGTAGAGTTTGATAGAGCACATACCTGATCTTATGTGTAGTGAAATGCAATCTTTGTCTTAAAATATTTCTTTACCTTGTAAGCAATATATAACGTATATTTTATTGTATTATGCACCATATATTGCTTCCTATTACAGAAGAATCATCCGATATGTATGCAGACATGTGATATATCCAATTCCACCCCACCAGATCGCTCTAGTACAGTCAATACCAGTACAAGTCATTGGTATAGTTGAACAAATTCTGCTCTCTAGTGAAAACACTCAAGCCAAATGTCAACATATTTACTAGCATGTAAGGGGGATTCTAACCAAGGAGTCTACCTACATTAGTGGGAAAGTTAGAATGAGAAAATGGGCGAGTTAGAGTACACCAGATTAGTTTAGCGTTCACTTGTTTGTTAACGTGCTTTTGTAATAAGTTGGCTAACATGGAGAGCAATGACTAATACATATTTTACATTGTAAATATGGTGATTTTTAGGTTACTTTGAACTCAATTTCTCACTTCAATTTAAGCCATTTCAACTCAACTATACATTAGTTCTCAATATGCCACACCATGCAATATTCATATGGCACTGTTGCACTATTTACTTTTTCCATTTCTACTAATATTTCCTACTATTTTAACATTTTCTAATGATTCTTAAAATTTTTTTTACAATTGTCGAGTATTTATTTATGTATGCGAAATCTCTCAATCATTTCTTCTAAGTCCTACATAACTGCAACAACAGATGGCAGTCACAATAAGAAACTGTACCACAACTTTTTTATTTTGTTAGGTTAAGAAAGCATAAGTTAGAATAGACCGAATTAGTTTATAGTTTATTGAAATAATATGTAAATGATTTACTTTGTAAACCTGCTGAATCCTGTCCCAAGCCAGGTTGAAAAAGGGTGCGGGGGGAGGAGTAACAACCTCGTTAAAAAACCTCGGTTCAGCTCGTCCGGCTGATAGTACCCAGTAAGGGCCCCTGTCTTGTAGGTAGACATTGGCTTGTCAAAGGCTAGAGAAAAAAAACCTCGAAAAAAATAACCTGGTCCTCCAGGTTGGGGGTTGTAGCAATAGGCTAAAAGGCCCAAAGAAATGAAAATCAGACAGATAAAATATTGTGAAACGACATAATATTATAGAAGAACAATACATTGACACTGAGGAACAATGTGGATTTACTGCTGGAATATCACATTTTCACACTAATACTCTTATTGAAAAAATGTAAGGAAAAGTCAAGAAAAATAGGATTGATGTTCATACATTTGGAAAAGGCATTTGATAGTGTCCTGAGGAAACTATTATGGCAAGCACTAAAAGAAGCATTAATAGATGGAAAAAAAAAACAATAAAATGTTAAAATCAATATATTCAGGAAATAGATCCCAAATTATATGGGAAGTAAGCTATCTAGAGGAATTTATACTACCAAAAGATTACTAAAAGGCTGCTGTGTGTCACCATTATTATTTTAAATATTTATAAAAGTTTCTCTAAGCAACTGGACTAGAAAATGTAAACCAATGAGAATTCCAATTAATCAACAATATGTGTCACACCATCTTTAATTCAAAGACGACCAAGTGGTGATTACTTAGTACCCGGAAGATACATCACACATGACAAGGAAATTAATTGAGGAATACAAGAAATGGGAATTAAATATAAATATTTAATTTTAGGAAGTTATATTTTGAGGTTATTTTAATTATATTATTTTTGGTCTGGACATCTTACCTCAATATTAATGTTGATTTGTTCTTGGACATGTTTCAAAACAAAACAATTCTGAGTCTGGGAAAGCTGACGATAAAACAGAATTGTTTTGAAACATGTCCAAGAACAAATCAACATTAATATTGAGGTAAGATGTCCAGACCAAAAATAATATAATTAAATATAAATATTAAGAAAACCGAATATCTCACAACAGAACCAAAGAATGAAGATAAATCAAAATGTGAAAATGCAGAAAATAAGAAAGTTGAAAAATTCAAATATTTACGATCAATTTTAGAATCAGATGGGAAAATTGTAGTAAAATTGATAAAAGAATTAGTGAAAGAAGAAAAGTAATCAGAATGTTAAATTCAGTGATATGGTGTAAAAATATTGTAAATAAAACCAAGACATTGATATTTAAATCATTAGTACCAATGTTATGTTGTATGGTGCAGAAATATTATTGACAACAGAGATGGATTTTTGGCAAAGGGCATTAAGAAAATCAAGAAAAGAGAAAATTCGGAATCAGAAAATTAGAAAAATAATTAATGTTAAACACAATATTATAGAAGTAATAGAAGAACAAAGATTGAAATGGTTATGGACATCTGAAGAGGATGGAGAATAATAGAATCCCAAGAATAATGCTGGATTGGAATGCTGAAGGTAGGAGGAGGAGCAGGAAACCCAGGGAACAGTGGATGGATGAAGTGAGAAGAAATATGATCAGCAGAGACCTCAAAGAAGAAGATGCTGAGGATAAAAATCTGTGGCAGAGCAAAATGCTTTGGGCTGAAGGATAACAACTGTAATGTAGAGAAAATCCTTAATAAAAAGAAATACTTTATTAGGTTACAAATTGTGTTAGTGTATACCCATGTTTAAAAGAATATTTGGTAATTTATTGAGAGGTTTGTCATACCGATTGCACAATAGTCCTGTCATCTATAGAGCAAGTTCATAACTGGTGGGCAAGCGCACTACCATTCTGCAGAAATTAAAAAAATTCATGGTGAGGCATAAAGTGCAGTTTCTCTGGCATTTCTCACGTTTATTTTTTAAATCAACATATATATTTGTCTAAGGTATTCACATACTTCAGCTGAGGTTCACAAACTGACCCACACAATTTTCCATCTAACAATCTTATGCCACTGATGCACGAAACACTTTTCAACCATATATAACATTTAGTACTGTTTTAAACATTTTTAAACCATTTTATAAACATTTCTTACGATTCTTAAATATTTATAAATTGTGTAAATATTGTGCATCGAGTTCTACAGATGCAAAAAATGCTTCATGTAACATCCGCTAGGTGGCTCTCAAATTGGAGTTACCAACATTTCAAAATTATTCCAAAACATATTTCAAGAAATTAACTTCATTAAATTATTATAATCAATGGTAAAGAGAAAAATTTTTGCCTGAACCTGGAATCAAACCCCGAACCTTTAGCTCTCCATGCTAATGCTCTGTTCATTCCCATCCAAACATAAATCCTTCCTTTACGTTACTCTCTTGGTCCCACATTCAGATGCAATGAATCATCATTCACAAATACACAATGAATGACTTCTACATTAAGAAGACATGAAGGGTCTCCACACAGCTATAGCATTATTTATTAAAAATTAATATTGATGTAGAAGCCATTCATTGTGTATTTGTGAATGATGATTCATTGCATATGAATGTGGGACCAAGAGAGTAAGGTAAAGGAAGGATTTATGCTTGGATGGGAATGAACAGAGCATAGTACGGAAAGCTAAAGGTTTGTGGTTTGATTCCCGGTTCAGGCAAAAATTTTTCTCTTTACCATTGATTACAATAATTTAATTGTGTTCATTAATTTACTTATTTCTATCATAGCTTTAGCTTCTAAATATTAATTTAATAAATTAACTTTATTTTGTTAGATTCCGATGGGACAAGTTAGCGTACGTAAAATTAGTTTATAGTTTATTAGATAGTATGCATATAAATTGTTTTGTTAGGTTAGGAAATAGGAAGTTAGTTTACGTCCATTTTTTAGCATTTGGGAATTAATTGCAAAAGTTGGTAACGCCGACTTCAGAGCCATCTACCAGAAGCTACATTAAACATTAAAAAACATAAATAACAGGGGCCGTGAAATCCACCCCAATAGAATCATGAGGGCAGTTACCCAGAACCATCCTATCACCTTAACTCTTCAAGAAAAAGCACTTTTACAATATGAAAAATTAGTCAGATATTCAGAAGACACATGGAGAAACAAACAAGAAGAAGAAAGAAACTGAACACCCAAGCCACTTTCCTTGAGAAAGTCAAAGAACTAAAGAAATTTCGACAAATAGAGGAAAACTGCTACATTTTGAGCATATCCCCTGTGTCTTAGACATAAATGCAAACATCACAAAAAAAAATCTGAACATAATACCAATTACTTGAAATCAATAACCTTGGAAACTATCTACACCAGATATCCTACAGAAGACTGGCTGCATGTCTACACTGATGGCTCACTCACATATGCTGAAACTGGTGCCGGAGAGCAGGAGGAACATGCTCCCTTTTTTCATTTTACTGTCATGCTGGATGAGGAACAACAAATTTTGATGGTGAAATGCATGCTATAAAAATCTCTCTCAAAAAACTAAAAGCCATGTTTTCCAAATTAGTGCTCCTCTGTGACTACAAATCAGCTACACAGGCAATTTACTGACCAAAAAGTTTTGACTGCAAAGAATGCTCTGACATTATTACTGACCTGCAAAACTGTGGTAAAGAAGTTGTCCTCCAATGGCTACCCTCCCACTGTGGGATTGCCGGAAACAAAACAGCCGATCTCCTCGCCAAAAAAGGATCTCACATTGAACAATTGCCTAGATCTAAACCAACACCTTACTCCTCAGTGAAACACCACATAAAGTTAAAATTCAAAATTATGAATGACAATAGACTTCAAACAGTGGCCAGAAACAAAAAATGGGAATCTCTAATAGAACATATTGATATACTGAACATATCAAGAAAAATAGAAGTAGCACATTTTAGAATGACAACAGGCCATGACTGTCTGGCAAAACCTCTTTATAAAATCAATGTTCTGCCTTTACCGAAATGCATTTTATGCAATCCCCCTGATGAAGAAATGGACGAAGGTCATCTGAACAACTGTATTGCTGTCAAACATGAAGATTCTAAAGACCTCAAAGTATTGGAGAGCAACACTGTGTTAGATGCAGCACATTTGACAACAACATTAACCATTAAAGCAACTCCCACATGCGATCTATGATTCTGTAGAACTTAGAAGAATTCATGTGCGACGGATTGTCCACTTCTTCTTCTTCAGTAGGTGCTACAACTTCGTAGAAGTTTTGACCTTCCAATAATCTTCCACCATTTGTTATAGGTCGCGCAAGGGATTTTGAAGAATGTCCTTTACCGTAAATCCAATCGGAGAGCCTATCAAGACTGCTCAGCTGTGAATTCTCTGTCTGCCACGCGTACAAACAAAACAGTTCATCTTACAAAACATGTACAGTCCACAGAGAATTATAGTGAGACGCGCTGCCTGAAGTCTTAAAATTATAGTGCAATGTGAATATCGGGTCTTCTCAACGTGGAGCCGCTACTTATTATAGCCACCCAAATGTCTCATGATGCTGGGTGGGCACCGGTCCCATACTGGCAGAAATTCCTTGAGAACATTTCTTCCCCCATGGAGACTCGAGCCAGCGCAAGTCCCGTAGCTCTGCGCCAAGACATCTTGTCTTAATCACATGGCTAAGGCGCGGGGAAGACTATAGATGGTTTAAATTAAAGTGACATTTAGTGGTTATTTAAAACATTAACAGAGAGATATAAACCAAATATAGTGTGTGTGTATATATATATATATATAGTGAATATACTTCCTCCACGTATAAAGATGTCCTAACTCACGGGCACTATCGAACCCGTAGGTTCATGGCCACGCGGACATAAGCTCTCCATACATCCCTATCCTGAGCTAATGTTTTTCAATCATTCCCTGTAAAATCTACGTCCCTCAATTCATAGTTAATGTTATTCTCCCGCCTCATTCTTGGTCAACCAACTGGGCGTTTTCCCTCTGGTTTTCGGACAAGAAGCTTCCATGCACGTATTTCATTCCCCATTCATGCCACATGTCCTGCCCATCGCAGTCTACGATAAAGATTACCTATATTAATTAATTTTTGTAGCGAGATTTTAAAAATATTTAGCAGTGACTGTATTTGATATTCGCTAGCGAGCAGCTAGCGAGGGGGGAGTTAGCAATGACGTGTGGTCATACTTCCTATTGGCTGAGACCTACAACTGGTTAGTACAGGACTCGCATCTAAGCTCTCATTACAAATTTCATTCCTCAGGAATCATTGCTACACCTATACAGTTTTCAATTAGCCTTGGCCAGTTTCTTATTTCTAGCTTTTTATATCTTCAATTACATCTCCACAACAATAAATGAAAAAAGTTGGTTATATGTCGGAGATGAATTCTTCTAAGTTCCACAGAATCGCAGTGCGCATGCGTGAGTTGCAGAAGTTGCTATAATGGTTAATATAGCCTCCGGCAGATGGCTCTGCAGTTGACGTTACCAACTTTGGGAATAAATTTCCAAATGCAAAAAAAATGGACGAAAACTAACTTGCCATTTCCTAACCAAAGAAAACAATTTACATGCATATTATTTATTCCCAAATGCTTAAAAAAATGGACGTAAACCAACTTCCCATTTCCTAACCTAACAAAACAATTTACATGTGTACTATTTAATAAACTATAAACTAATTTCATACACTAACACTAAATATGGTTTGAAATTATTTTCAAATGGTGGCAACGTTGGAACAACATGGGAAAGTAGCAAGTAAGTAATGTATCCACGATCATGTTTTACGTAAATATATAAATATAAAGTATTGTAAAGAAAGCTTGAAGATCGTTGCAAAATGTTTAAAACAGTACAAAACGTGTTTACAAGTGTTTAGTGCATCAGTGGCATAAGAATATAAGAGTAGAATTGTGACCGGCATATAACCTACCTCACCCCAATAAATTGTGTGTTTTCTGTTTATTTTTTTATTTGAATTTATGTAGGTATATTTGGCATAGAACCCCAGAAAGTTTGTTTGAATGGCTATTCCAATTTTAAACAATACTTCAACCCATAAAAGTTGACTGTCATAAATTAAAGTGTTCATTCCCTTTCTAATTTGATTTAGATGTGTTTCTCTCTCTCTCTCTACTTTTTTTTCAGCATGTGCATAAGTAGAAAACATATAATTTTTGCAATGCAATAAATTAAATTTTATTAACTTAAATACTTCTTCGATTTTCCTATTTGCTTTAAAAATATATCCATCCATCCATAGTAATTCTGCCCAAAGGCAGGTCCTTCACTGCAATCATAGCATTTTCATGCTATGCTTGCAGCTTTACTAGGGAATTATAGGTGTGGTAGCTTCCCGTTGCTTTCCACAATAAGACTATTAATTATGCCAAACGTTTTATGCCTTATAAATAACAGGTAGAAGTATAATAGGGAAAAATAATACTATACTTACAAATCTATTCTACACGTGAGAACTACCACTAAACATTGACAATAATGATTTTGTATTTCTGTAGGTGTGGTTGGCCCATATGGAAATGATAAGTATTGAGATATCAGTACTGCCAACAAAGAGGTTTTTTTTGTTTTATATTGTATTAAACAATTATGATGGAAATGAATTAATGACTTTTTCATACGCTTTTATTAATTTTAAGCCATGTTGTGTTTATTTATAAAAGTACATTTTACTACGATTACTTTTTTTTCTTTCTAAAATTAAATTTCTACCATTGGTATCAAGGTCTTAGACAGTGTCACCAAGGTTAATAATAAAAATATGTTTTCAATTTTGCATTTGGTGATTAAACCTTAGTCAAACATATAATTATTTTTAAATAAGCAATTAAAATGCCACCTAAGAAAGGTGGTGGCGGGGCAAAGGGTTCGACAAAGGGAAAAAATGACGAAGAAGTCAAAGGAGCAGGCAAAGAGAAAAAAGGAGGAACAGCAATTAAGGTACGTAATTTAATCATGAATCAAATCGTCTATAATACTGTATTATTTCTAAGATTTAAATAAACGAATAGACATACGATTTTATTAATAGAATGTATATTTGAAAAAAGAATGGAAAAAGTTCACTATTTGTTTGCAAAGTTCTTCAGAATCGTAGTGCGCATGCGCATATGTAATGGTTAATGTAGCTGCCGTTAGATAGCTCTGAAGTCGACGTCACCAACTTTCGGAATAAATTTCCAACCGTTTAAAAAATGGACGTAAACCAACTTCCCATTTCCTACCTAACAAAACAAATTACAGGCATATTATTTATTAAACTAATTTTGTGTACAGTAACTTGTCCCATCGGAACCTAACAAAATGAAGTTAATTTCTTGAAATATGGTTTCGAATTATTTGCGAATGTTGGTAACACCGGTTTTTAGAGCCATCTAGCGGATGTTACATGAAGCATTTGCGGGTCTGTTTAACTCAATTCAGAATATTTGCATAATTATATAAATATTTAAAAATCGTAAGAAATGTTTATAAAATGGTTCTAAAATGTTTAAAATAGTACTAAACTTTATTATAAATGACCGAAAAGTATTTAGTGCAATAGTGGCATAAGAATGTATGGAAAATTGTGGCAGACAAATAGGGAACCTCAGGCAAAAGAATGATTGTAGTGCAGATGATTCGATATCATAAATCTCATCCTGACACTGAGAGTCAGCTTTTTTCTCAACTGCTGGCTACTAAAATTCTACACTATTCTTGAGAGATTGACGACCGGACAGGCTGTTGTACCACTGACAGTTCTAGAGACACTGTAGCTTCTAGACATGTGACATTGGGAAAAACTTTAATCTAATCTTTCCTAATACTTTTTCTAAGTCCTACAGAATACTCGTAACAATGCACATGCACAAAAGTTTATAGAGTTGTCGCTAGATGAACCATGTAGCTGTGAAATTGATATGACCATTCTTCACAATAATTCCCTAATGATTATTAGAAATGCACGTACACCAACTTACCCCTTCCAAACCTAACAAAATAATTTACATGTATATTATTTAATGAAGTGTACACTAATTTTTCCCATCGGAACCTAGCAAAATGAAGTGAGTGAACATCCATTTCTTGAAATTTATTTTTGAATGTTGGTCATTCCAATTTCATAAACATCTTCACCATTTAGCGGAAGTTCCTTCAAGTGTTTGCGCATGCGCACAACAATTCTGCACAACTTCGAAGAAATCATTGCATACATAGATAAATATTTAATAATTATAAAAAATGTTATAAGTATCATTGCAAAACGTTTAAAATATTACAAAATGTTAATAAAGACAGAAGAAGTATGTAGAGCAACAGCATTACAAGAATATACTGTGGAAAATCAACGGAAATGTAATGTAAAGTTGGGCCATGACATTATACAATTGGGTTCATTGAGGTACTACAGAGCACCAACAATACTTCTTCTTCCTCTATGCATGAAAACTAGCAGCTTGTTGCGTGTTCATTCACTTCAGGTCCATGGTATGGTGCTCTCCTTCCATTGTAGTTGTGGTCTTCCTAAAGGCCTTTTCTGCTGAGGTGTCCAGTCACGTACTTTCTTCACTAATCTACTGTTCACCATTCTATCTATGTGATTATTCCAATTTAGTCTTCTATCATTTATCCAGAGGTTTATATGTTCAATTTCACATTCTTCTCTAATAACAGAGCTGCAAATTTTCTCTCTCAGTGATTTTCCTACTATTTTCCTTAAAACTTTCATTTTGGTTGTTTCATTGATTTGTTTTGTTTTTTTAGTTTCCATTCGGCATTCACAACCATATGTTTAACTGGACGTATGACAGATTTGTATCTATTCTTTAATTTTTATTTTTCCAAACAGTATTGTTTAAACATCCCAATATTTCGTTTGCATTATTTGCTTGATGGAGGATTTCATCTGTTATTCTGTTGCTGCTATTAATTTCTATTCCTAAATATTTGAATTGTATGACCTGTTCTATATGTTTCCTTTCTATTTCTAATTTAACATGTTGTGGGTCCTTGGATATTGCCATTGATTTGGTTTTATTTATTGAGATTTTCATGTTATATTTTACAATACTGTGAGCAAATAATCTGACAGGTAATAGCAAAACTTGTCTGACAGTGCCGGGACTTCCTTAACCCTTCCATATTCCCATTGCTTCTAGTCTAGCTCAAATTCAAGCTCAGGTCAGATAACCACATACTGAAAACAACATTAAAATAGCGATATATGCAAATATCATCTATGGGTGAAATTGTACAAAGAGGACTACCTGTACAACAAGTAAGGCAAATACACGCTGACATCAAAGGCAGACTACAACAACTGACTGATCCATTCCAAATTAAAGTATGAATTGAAGACTACGAAGGTATTCTGAACACAACACAATGCTTCCTCTTCTAAAAATTAAGACGCATGCTGGTAGTGCAGTCCCCCCCCCACTGTCACAAGTTAACATACCACAGGAGACACAAGTAAAAAATAAGGTAAACTCATTAAACATCTTATTGGACCTTATACAGAAAATAATTGAATCATCCCATCTACTAAACACAATAATAACAACCTAAATATGGAGAGTTGTTTCCTATCTTCAGTGATAACATTTAAAACTCAATAGTATAGGAAAAATCCATACTGCAATCAGTACACACTCCTGGCGCGACAGGCCTAGATGGCCCTTAGCCTACCAGCCGGCTGCTGGCCTAATATCCACATGTGTCAATCACAGAGGTAGATGATCATCAGCCAGTGTTGGGGTGACATGTGGTCAGCATGTCGAGTCCCCCAGCCATTATAGCTGGTTTTCTCAACCTGGAGCCGCTACTTATTGTAGCTACCCAAATGCCTCACGATGCTGGGTGGGCACCGGTCCCATACTGGCCGAAATACCATGAGAAAATTTCTTCCCCCATGGAGACTCGAACAGCGCAAGTCCCATAGCTCTGCACCAAGGCTTCCTGCCTTAACCACTCGGCCATGGCGCAGGACACTGCAATCAATGCTGATACTATATATAGTGACCTTGGATTGCAAGGTATCATCAAGGAAATTAGTTTCCACTGTAGAATGCTTACAGGCAGAATATTCATGTCAAGTCATGACCACTCCTTATATCCTTTCCACAGCCCTTCAATTTATCGTGGCCTTCAGGACTCTTTTTAAGAGATCAAATACACAAAATTCTATTGGAGAAGCATCAGGCAATTTGAAAGGAATATTGCCAAATCGCGCAGTGTGTATTTTAGATTCCTCTACCATTTCCTCCCAAGAAATTGGAAGTGGAAAAAAAGGTATGGCTGGAGGTGATGACATTAACATTTGCCTTTGTTCCATATAGAGCAAGAATCTCATGTTGATGTTATAACATGTAGTATTTTTACTTGGATATTTAATTTGTCATTTCAGGAATATCCTGCAATGATCACAAAACCCTTTGAGAAAGTTCCCCTGCATCCTGTGTACCAATTTTTGTTGATTAAAAATGGTCCAGGATCATTCAGGTAAACTCAAGCTTCATTCAATGTCACAATATATTTCCATTTTTCTGTAAATAATCCCCTAGGATTAAATAGTAATATTGAAAAAATCTGATTCCATCCATATTTTTCTATTAAAGATACCTTTGGATTTATTATTCTAATTATGATTTTAACAATATTAACATTAAAATATAATATAGAATAAAATTTTAGAGAGATCTAATCTTGGATATTCTCTCTATCTGGGATGAAAAGGATATCCCTGAAAAAATTATTAGTTATAATAAAAGTTTAGGAATTATTAATCAAGTTATGAAACCATCCCTTGTACAAAAAAACACCAGATTACGTTTATATAACACTTTGGCTAGACCAGTGTTGACCTATGGTAGTGAAGCATGGACACTAAAAAGACAACATGAAAGCAGAATAACGGCTTGTAAAATGAGATTCATGCGCAGAACAGCGGGTTACACCAGATGGGATCGGAAAAGGAACACCAATATCTTAAAAGAATTGAAGACTACGCCAGTTTTGGAATATATTAAACAGTACCAACTAAATTGGAAACACCATCTTGAAAGAATGAGTTCAAATCGGATCCCCAAAGCTGTTTATAATTATATACCAAGAGGACGAAGATCACTGGGCCGTCCTATGAAACGCTGGAGGGAAAATTTTCTATAGGATCGTAACAGGCCTTGGCCTAGTACTTGGAAGGAAGAAGAAGAAGAAGAACATTAAAATAAACCTATATCCAGAGTCATTTTAGGTCTTTATTTTACAGTTCTACAAGCATTTTAATATTTTGAAGCTGCATTTACAATTTCTGATTCAGTTTATGGATCAACTTTCTTTCAGTTGGCACTCGTAGAGCTTTCTGCTGTTCTTGTGTCATTCTTGAACGTGCTGACATAGGAGATTTTGAACACAGCTTTTGTGGTGCTTTGCTACATTCAAATCTTTTTTTAATTATTATATTGTAAAGTAAAGTAAAGTAAAGTGATCCCACAACATGCCCGGAGGCCCTTGGGGTTGTAGGAGGTTAAGGCTCCCACATTTTCTAGACAATCGGCACTTTATGTCAGCCGGGTTGTCAGCCCTGCGTGACGGCCGCCTTTACCCCCAGAACAAGCGTCTGGTACTCATTTCCATTAGAGGCTGAGTCGACCCCAGGGCCATAGTGCCGCCAGAGGGTTTGGGTCAGTTTAAAAATCCTGACCCCAACGGGGCTTGAACCCTCGACCCTCCGGCTTGTAGCTCAGTGCCTTAACCACTACGCTACGGCGTGCCCCCAATTATTATATTGTCACAAATGAAACGGGGTTTTCCTTTAACTTATTTAGACTTAAATGAATAAATAATCGTTATATGAAATTCTTCTTTTCACTTTATTTCCTTCTCCACAATTTTCACTAAATCCTCAAACACAGTTTGATTTAACAACTATTTTCCTTTGAAGGTTTATTTGACAATCATAATACAGTTGCAGACACAATCCTTCCTCATAGTTATACTCACAATTCACCTCTCGCCATCCAACACAAGACTGGGGGTCATTCCGCTCTCACCACATATTTATAGGCGAGTAGATGGAAATTTCCAGGTCCACAAACGAGATGTTTCGACATGGAACCCTCTAGTCTTCCAATGTTCATAGAACTCTCTGGCCATTAGCCAAGAAAATTTGGTGGGTTCCACGGCTCGCGATTGGCTATTCGCCAATCCAGTACACCAATGCGAGGTTTCTCTCGCCGGCCCATGCATTTTATACGATGCTACTACAACGCGTCACAATATTAATAGTCTTAACAGAAGTTACCAATTTAAATGTAATGGTTCTTTGAGTGCAGACAATCATCTTTACCTTTATAATCACCATAAGGGGTGTGACTTCTTGAATGACAAGGATCTACCTGTTGTTTCCCTTCAGGAATCAATCCCAACAAAGCTTTACTTTTTTATTTAAAATACAACAGATTCTGTTCGTAGGTAGGCCTATTCTATTATTGCCAAATAACTGTTATTATCATTGGAAAGGATTATTAATATAGCCCAGAAATTATTTTATTTTATTTTATTTTTGGCATGTGAGAAGAAAGACACCTGAAATTATTATGACAGCTTATGCAATGACAACTCCTCTCAGCACATCTGTAAGCCATGATTATGATGCAAACAGTGGTGCAAATGTAACATATAAAATTGTCTCCAGAGATTGCTAACAACTCTTTGTACTTTGGCACTGAACCATGAACAGATATCTAATATTCGAACAATACATCACTTACATAAAAAACATATCATTATAAATATTAGCACAAACATAACCTCTATTTAAATCATGGACACCGACAAGAAAACAAGATACAGTACTATATAAAACACTAATAAGGTCAATAATACCCTATGCCAGCCCAGCCTGGGGACATGCAGCACCCACACATACCAGAGTCCAACAAATAGTGCAAAATAAGGTAGCCCGACTAATCATAAACAAAGACAGACATTCACCAATAGCCCACTTACATGACATAATAGACCTATCTTACATGACATGATTAAATATACAGCACAAATACCGATACTGAAACACAAATACCAATATCACACAAGTTACATAATACAATCTATTGGAATGACATGGACACATACTACAGTCAAATACAACATACCATGAAACCTAAAACTATAAGATAAATGCAAACTACACACAAAAAACACCAGACATGTATAACACTGGACAACACTGAAATTTGCACCTGACAAAAATTATATGTTTCTAACATATTTTTTTTATCCTGATTTCTAAAGTGAAATCCCTTTTTTCATTATCACATACGGTTTTGAAGTAATCGCCAATTTTATGATTATACTAGCAGCCTGACCGAGTGCAAAGTAGCTGACTATTGTATACATAATCTATTGAACCCTTGTTATTACAGGGAAAGGAACAATTCCAGTCTATTGGGCGGTCTGTTTCAATTTATGAGCCCTATAAATGGCATGGCCGATTGCATAGTGTAGCAGATTATATGTTTAAGCAATTTATTTCCATACGGTCTCTTAACCTTCCCACTTGCATTGTTGAAGCAGAGTGCAAAAGCAGTAATTTAAAAATATATTTTATCTTTTAAGGAATCTCAATTTAACAAAAGTCAGTCGGAACTATTAGGCTCTCTGTTACAGAACTGGTATTTGTTTGAGCCCAATGTCAAAGTAACAACTTATAGGAAACGTGAATGCTCTTTGAATGAACTTGTCTATTGTAATGATGTTGATGGACTAATGGAACAATTGGGTGGTAAAATTTGCAACCCACAAGGAGGCGCTTTTTCATAGATTCTTCCAAGTTAAGTTTAAAGGCTATGTTGTTACATAATTGTAATGTTTACCATTCTGTGCCTGAACCTATTGCTCATACTATTCATTTGAAAGAAACGTATGAGAATATGAATTTGCTTTTAAAAACTGTAAACTACACAAAATATGAATGGAAAATATGTGGAGATCTTAATGTCATAGGAATATGCTTTGGAGTGCAGAGTGGTTTCACCAATTTTTGTTGCTTTTTATGTGAGTGGGACAGTCGAGCTAAACAAAAACATCATGAATTAAGAGGGTGGTCTTTAAGGGATACATTGCTATCAGGGAACAAGAGTATTAAACACCAACCATTAGTTAAGAAAGAAAACATATTCCTGCTAGGCTTAATGAAAAATTTTGTTTAGCTCTAAACAAAAATGATATTTTATTGGCCCACAAATTCGTGAAGTGATGCAAGACAAGAAGTTTAATGACATGCTAGAGGACAGTAAGAGAAAGCAGCATGGGTGGGATTCAAGACAGTGTGTACTAATTTTCTGGGAAATGTAAGGCCCGAAAACTACCATGAAATTTTTGAACACAGAGAATGTTTTCATCAAGACATATGAGGCGCTTAGAATAGCAAGGGCGTATCAACAAATATAATTTTTTTTTATTGTTGCAATATAAACTCTGAACCTTCTTCTTTCATCCCTGTGAATAAGAACTGTTGATGCGTCTTGGAAGAGAATGAAATATCCATTGCAATAACACGTGGTGTTAGACCTGATGCATCGCAGTGTAATAACAGATGAGTTTGAGAATAGCATGCGGCTGGCCTAGCTCCCTGCATGCTTATCTCATCCGGGGTATTTATATTACCCTTATATTCCTCGAGTTTGTTTAGGTCCGGATGTATCTTAAGTGCTTATTGTTGTCTTATTATTTCTGCGAGAGTGATGTGCAGATGCATAGGTTTTGCGTTCAGTTCTTTCGCTGTACACGCTAGGTATTACATACATTCTCAGTGTCTTGTAAACTTCTAGATAATCTTGATTTAGTGACTAAGGTTTTAGTGTAATTATTGGGTGTTCAGAAGAGCATTATTAGTGTAAATAATTATTTTATTATTTCTTCACAAAATATCGAATGGCACAGGCAGTGAGTCAAGTTCCGAACACATCAGGTCCTTCACTGCAATCATAGCATTTTCATGCTATGCTTGCAACTTTACTAGGGAATTGTAGGTGTGGTAGCTTTCCGTTGCTTTCCACACCAGTGAAGAATGATGATGATGATAATAAGGATGATGATGGCCATATGATTTTGGGGACCGTTTGGGCCTTAAAGTTTTCCTGACATTTATCTTACAGGTGAGGAAAAACCCCGATAAAAACCTCACCCTGAAAAACTGCCCCGACCGGGCCCACTGCATGACAAGGCAGCATGCTACCTTGAGACCACAGTGGTGGACCATTAATATATAAGTTTGTAATATATCACGTGAATAATTACAGATTGTCTTTTCTGAAGTAGCCTAATAAATTTAACTTGCAATAGACCTAATTTTTACTGGAAAGTCGATAAATATTATTACGTTCATATCTGTCCGAATTAAAAACCAGTATAGAACACAATATTTAACTTCTTCGCATTGACGGATACGCTATGTCACGCGATATTGAGAAAAAAGTTTGTGAAACTTTAAACACGTTTATCTCAAAACTACTATAGCCCTTGCTATTCTAAGTGCCTCATATCTGTCATGGAAAGGAAATACAGAGGGCCAGGGACACCCAGCATGTTAGATGACTACTGTTGGCAGCTAATTAGGGACGTTCCTGATGTTGTCCACAAGCAAAAATGTTCCAGAAAATCTTTTTAGAATGTGAGTAAAATCAGATTTTTTCCCCTATATTTCTATACTTCTTTTGTAATAAATCAGAAAATCTGTGACTAAGTCTTCCCGAAAGTTATTTAATATATACAATTCTTTCTTAATGATCCTTGCATTTACAAAAATAACATAAGGAATTACCAGAATACTGATATTAGATATGTTCAGTCATTTTCTTTTTGGATTTGTATGGACATTTTCAATTACGTTTCCTGCAGAAATGGTACGTAATAGAAAATTTTGGATTGCAGATCTGAATTCAGCATAGGTTAAATATATATAATCACCTATTTTCATTCGAGTGCAAAAAAAATGTTTGAAATTTGTTGTTCAGTGTAATTAAGCAACTACAAACATAACTACAATCCTCTAATGAGGAAAGTTGTATATAATAAATCAAAAAAGGATTGGCAAGGAGAGGTCACTCTCTTTGCAAATAACAATTCCAAAAATTACAAAAACCAAAATCAAAAATTCAGGGGCCATGGCACTAAAAGGATGCCAGTATCAAATACCTACAACTATACTTGCTGAATATCATAATTAAAAAAAAAAATTACTACTGCAGATCGTGATTAATGATCTGAGGAATATAAATATAGTATCCAGTTTTATGATCAGGAGACTATATGAAAAACAATGTAAAATTTCATTAGAAATTAAGATAGAAAAAGTTAAAAATGTATTATGAACATTATAAATTGAGCAAAGATAGGATTGCAAACTTAAAGGAACCTTCATTCATATTTCCCGGCTAAGCTGGCTTGGTCACTATCGTTGTCGTCTTGAATTCTACCAGGGTACAAGATCCGAAGGAGATATGCTGTACTATAGTCAGTTAAAGCAATATGCTACAAGCCATAAGGTGGTGGATTTTTAAACTAGCCTAGACGTTCTGATGCACAATGACTCTAGGGTTGTCTCAGCCAATAACTGATGCATGTCTGGGATGAACCCAGTATCACACAGTGCTGGCAACCCAGTTGACATCTCATGACAATTGTATAGAAAGGTATGTTTTTAACCTCCTTTTACCAAGGGCCTCCTAAGTGTATAGTGGGATCATTACTATAATCTAACTGAAGCTAACCTCATGATCAAATCTATCTTAAGATAATTCAGCCATTTTAACAATGTTGTAGTCTGAATGTTAATTCCTGAAAAATAATGTAAGTACTCCAAAAATCATGTGATTTAATGATGTAGGATGCAGTATGAAGTGTATCAGTAGATGTCGCAATAGAAAGAAAAAGCATGTTGAGATGTAATGGAAAATAATCTATAATAATAATTTAAATAGTTTGTAACTCCATACCCTGTTGTAACATGCATATAAGGTCATTTGTGCAAAAATCATGAAGAATGTTAAGTTAGAATTTATTTATGAATTATAAAAAGTAGGTTAGGTTTCAAGAGAATGAACTCTTCTACAGTGTGTCCAATATTTATATGATAAAAAATTTGACATAAAACACTTTCTTTGGTTTAGAAATATGTTCCTATTTTCAGGTATTATAAAGAAGATATTGCTGAATTGTTACTGTATGGTACCTAATGTTATTAGGCCTTCTTGTTCACTTTTTAAATTTTAGTATCAAACAATCTTGAAACCTAATCAAAATCTAACCTGGTTATTTAAAACTGATATTTTAATAATTCATCAACGAGGATATATACCCATCAATAGGAACCTCAAACTCGATGCTATTCTTTTTGCAGACGATTTAGCTCTTCTGGCACTTTTCGAAAATGATTTGCAACGATCAATTTATAATTTACAAAAAATAGGTGCCAAATTTAATATGGAAATATCAATTAATAAAACTAAAATTATGGCATTTCATGGGAAGGACCCCATACAAAGTAAAATCTGTCTCCAGAATAAAATTTTAGAGAGATCTAATCAATTTAAATATCTTGGATATTATCTCTCTATCTGGGATGAAAAGGATATCCCTGAAAAAATTACTAGTTATAATAAAAGTTTAGGAATTATTAATCAAGTTATGAAACCATCCCTTGTACAAAAAAACACCAGATTACGTTTATATAACACTTTGGCTAGACCAGTGTTGACCTATGGTAGTGAAGCATGGACACTAAGAAAACAACATGAAAGCAGAATAACGGCTTGTGAAATGAGATTCATGCGCAGAACAGCGGGCTACACCAGATGGGATCGGAAAAGGAACACCGATATCTTAGAAGAATTGAAGACTATGCCAATTTTGGAATATATTAAACAGTACCAACTAAATTGGAAACACCATCTTGAAAGAATGAGTTCAAATCGGATCTCCAAAGCTGTTTATAATTATATACCAAGAGGACGAAGATCACTGGGCCGTCCTATGAAACGCTGGAGGGAAAATTTTCTATAGGATCGTAACAGGCCTTGGCCTAATACTTGGAAGGAAGAAGAAGAAGAAGATGAAAAGAACTAGCACAAGCAGTGACTCCTTTATAATTACTTCATTTAACTGCTTTAAACCTTCTATTTGCTTTTTAAATTTTAAAACCTTAGAATCTTATAATCTATCTATATTAATTAACTAAAAATAAAACATAGTTTTATTTGATTTTCATATTTATTATATAATTCAGTGACAGCTGTTTCGGTACACTGTACCTTCTTCAGACATGTTAACAAATTATGAATTGTGTTCCAACTGATCTAAGCAACAATACAACAATATTTATTTAAATTTTTTAATTTAACAAAGGGGATTCATTCAAATGAGAATTTAACAGTTTTTTACTACTTTTAAATTTATTAATTTCTACAGCCTCCAAAAGATCTAACTTCTTACCCTTATCATAAATATGTAAAATTTCAAAATTTGGATCGAAAGTGATTAAATTGGAATAGGTGGTTAGCATATTTTGAATGTTCTAAATTTCTGTTATATGCTCTCATGTGTTTCTTTATCCGAGAGATAAAAGGTCTACCAGTTTGTCCTATATAGACATTGTCACATGTGCCACACTTCAATTTATATACACCTGATAATTTTTCCTTTTTTGTTTTGGTTTTATTGTTTTTTATTATATTTTGTAGAGTTTTATTAGTTTTAAATGCCACATTAATGTTCAACTTTTTAAAGTGTTTAGATATTTTATTTGAAAGTGGGCCTATGTATGACATTACTACATATTTCTTTATGTTTTCTTTGGGTAAAGGAAAAACTTTGTTAATTGCTTTTTTGTAATGAACCTTCTTAATTAAACATTCTATAATTTCAGGGTCGTAGCCATTATTAACAGCCAATTGTTTAATAATATTCAATTCATTATTATATTCCAAGGGTGAAAGAGGGATATTTAAAAGTCTATGAATGTAACTATTAAAGGCTGCCATCTTATGAGTATATGGGTGAAGAGAAGAACTATGGATAGTGGTAATCTATCTATATACCCGATACTTCCCCATGTGGGGAGTTCATTAACCAAGCTAATTTAGTTATGTTTATGAGTGATATGTGGTCAGCACATCACCTCAATGGGACATTAGCAGGTCACTTAGGTATTAATAAATAAGTTTAGTCTGTATTTTCATAACTTTAGTATTACTTGGATGGATTAAGGTCTGTTAAATTTTGCACAAAGGCCTCTTTATTAAGGCTTACAGTTCTTTTATGAGCCTGAAAATCTTCAGATTCGGGATCCACAGCTTAAGGTCCTTCCTGGAGGACTTGTCCCTTTTCCATCCTAAAAATCCATTGACCTCGGCTGGGTTTGATCCTGTGACCCTCAGAACTAGAGGCAAGGAACATAACCACTAGCCCATCGCGGCCGATTGTACAATCTTATAACCTAATTAGAATCTAACTTGGTTACTTTAATCATTCATGAAAAGAGCTAGTAATCAACAAATATTTCAGTGGCTCCTTTATAATTACCTCATTTTCACTGCTCTAAACCATCTACTCTCCAACTTAATATACACTGCTCAAAACAATTAGAGGAACACTTGTAATAAATTGAATAAGTAATTGTTTTTTAAAGATGTGATGCTGAAAGTTGGACAATATGTAAATTGAATTATTAATTTTATCATTGGATACAAATTTTAAAGATCCATGTCCTAAATACAGAGAAATTACCTCAAATAACAAATATAAAGAATTTTTTTATTTTGGAAGGCACTGGCCACTTCTAATTGGTAAGCTTCCTGATGTTGCTATAGTGACGAATGTTGATTATTGCCTTGTTTATTGAAGTCTCTGACAAAATGAGGCATTTAAATGAGTTTGAAGTGTATCATGCTCTACATCTTTTACGACAAGGTCAATCTCTGCGACAAGTGGCTAGAGAGCTTGGGGTTTCTCCTTCCGTGGTGTCCAGGTTACGCAACAGGCACAGAGAGACAGGTCAGTATTGTAGAAGACGTGGCCAGGGCCGTAAATTTAAAACAAGCCCCCAGGATGACAGATACGTTGTTCTTTCTGCTCTTCGACAGCGTACAAAAACTGCAAAAGACCTGCAGAATGACCTTCATATGGCTTCCGGAATCCGGGTTTCAGACCAAACCATAAGGAACAGATTAAGGAAAGAGAATATTCGTCCAAAAAGGCCCGTTAAAAAACCACGATTAACAAATGGGCATAAGGCAGCAAGACGTACGTATGCTGAAAACCATGGTGATTGGAACCTGAACCAGTGGGAGTCTGTGCTCTTCTCGGACGAATCCAGGTATCGTATTACACGTTGTGATGGTCGATTGAGGGTGTGGGGATGGCCAGGAAAAAGATTTTCTGCAGAGGCTGTACAGGAAATTGATAGATTCGGTGGAGGTTCCATAATGGTGTGGGGCGGAGTTATGTACAACAATCGTACGGACCTTGTACTTGTTCCCCAGCGACTGAATGCTGTCCGGTATATCAAGCACGTTCTGGAAGAGCATGTAGTACCTGCTGCCATTGGAGTAGGCCCTGGATTTCTGTTTATGCAGGATAATGCCAGGGCACATTCTGCGGCTGTCACCAGGGATTTCCTGAGGAGGAATGAAATTGAGGTAATGGAGTGGCCAGCGGTCAGCCCAGACCTTAACCCCATTGAACACTTGTGGGATCTTCTAGACAGGAAGGTCAGGAACCGACATCAAGCTCCACAAACTCTGCAGCAACTTGGAGATGCTCTGAAGGAGGAATGGGAGAATATCCCGCAAGAGGAAATCCAGAATCTTATTGGGAGCATTCCACGAAGGTGCCAAAGTATCATCGAATGTTGTGGAGGCCATACATGATATTAACTCTATATAACGAGTGTTTAACTTTGAAAAATAAGCACAAGATTCAATTGCTTACATAGCGGAATTATTTGAAAAGTTAATTGTCAGCGTTATTCATTTGTTTTTACTGACATGAGCAATAAATAAATAAATAACCACAAATAATGTACTTTATTAATTTCATGTTTTTACCTTTATCCAATGAAAAAATATTTGCATATTTCATAGTGTTCCTCTAATTGTTTTGAGCAGTGTATTTATTTTGAAATCTATATATAAAGTCATTTCTGATTATTATTAATATGGAGGCCATAGCAATGTGGTGACAATTGAAGCAAAATGTAAAATGATCCATGTAACAGTAAAGACATAATAGGGAGCTAGCAAGAGGACCACAAATTATTTCTAATTAGTCTACTATCACATTTCATATTTATTGTATTTGATCATTTTTAGCCATTACAGTATGCTTTGCAGAGTTCTCTTGAAATCGTACATATGTACAAAGAGTCACAGATCGTATCGGAAAACTCCTACGAAAATACAACATAAAAACAGTTTACAGACCTACAAGAAAAATAGAAGACTGCCTTCGCTCAGCTAAGGATCCTCGGCCACCTCTCTCCACTTGCGGCGTATATCGACTTCCTTGTTCGTGTGGTAAACCATACATAGGGACCACGAAAAGAAGTATAGCCACCCGTTTATCTGAACATAAAAGAAACTGCAGACAAGGAGAAATGGATAAATCGGCTGTAGCAGAACATGCCATTATGAATGGACACCAGATTCTATTCGATGATACACAAGTTTTAGCCACAACTTCCTACTATTTCCCTAGATTATACTGAGAGGCTATAGAAATATACAAGCATAAAGAAAATATTAACAGAAAAGAGGAAGGTATCAAATTGCCTAAGGCCTGGTACCATACACTAGAAAATAAATGCATCAACACTAGGGACAACAAGGAGACGACCATTAGCCAATCTGCAAGAGCCACGCTCACTCACCCTGCTCCCACCACTAGTATCAATACAACGTCCACAACGTCAGCAGAGCTCACTCTAAGTAGATCTTCCGACCAGGAAACACGCCTAGAAGCACTCGCCACTGAAGATGCCCTCCGCAGTTGAGGGCGAAACGTCTGGTATCAACACCACCTATGGACCACGGCCACAGAACCCGGAATCACACAACATTATCTCTTGAAATCATTCATCTACTGAAGGAATGGTATGAAATTAGCGTTTAATAGCAATCTGTATTTGTTTTCCTACTAAAAATATGGGACCTGTTTTTCACTTTACATATATCATTCATCAGGCACCATTTCTGTGGTCATATTGGGGGTGTCGTACAAAATTACAAGATTTTATGACCAGTATCAACATATTTTGTATCCATTCATTTACAATGAATTCTGGTTTTATCTAAATTAGAGGATGTCTCAGATATCTTGGATTAAATTGGTACAGACTGTAAATGATTCTGAAATAAAAAGTAAAGTGTTCCCACTACAGGCCTCGGGAGGCCCTTGGGCTAGTAGGATGTTAAGGCTCCCACTTTTTAGACAATCAGCACTTGATGTCAGTCCTGCATGACGGCCGCCTTTACCCCTTGAACAAACATCTGGTACTCATTTCAGTTAGAGGCTGAGTCGACCCCAGGGCCATGGTGCCACCAGAAGGTTTGGGTCAGTTTGAAAATCCTGACCCCACCAGGACTTGAACCCTCAACCTTCCGGTTTGTTGCGCACTGCCTTAACCACTACGCTATGGTGTGCCCCACTGAAATACTGTATGTATTTAGAGATTGGGAATATGTTTATTTTATTTTATTTGAACAATTAATAGTTTTGAACAACACATTTGAGTTTTCATAACAAATAACTGCCTATCTGAAAGATGTATGTGAAACTAGCTTGCTAAACAATGCACGCCTGTTAGAAACTAAGGAGGAACTGGTTGCCAGAATCCTGTTTTATTTGTGCAATGCAGTACAAATATTTGACAGTTTGTGCCAAAATATCATGCATTGTTGTACTATTATATTGAGATTGATCACTCTTCCAACAGATATATATTGTTTTAAAAAGAAATAGCTTATAGAATTTTTCCTTATATTATTAATCATTCAAGATTTCTTGGAGCTTGAAGTGAACTCTATAATGAACTCTATATTTCATCCTCTGTATAATTTACTTCCTCAAATCATGGTTAATGTTATTCTTCCATTTCATTTTTGGCCTACATACTGAATACTTTCCTCTGGTTTTCCTACAAGAAATTTCCAAGCTCCTTTTTTCATTCCCTATTCACACCACATGTCCTACGTACTAATAATAAATATATTTACTATAATCACATAGATAAGTGAATATTTATATTAATTAATTATTCAATAATATAATTTAAGTTTTTATTTAAAGGGGGGTAAAATTAACTGTTCTTTCATAATGCAAAATCCTCAGTTCTTACTTTCTGTGTTGATTTGATCCTAGATTATAATAAATCAGATGTTGATGAGAATTACAATTTATAAATATTCTTCTTCTTCTTCTTCTTCCGAATGCAGTATTGGGTGATGATGCCCATTCTGCGACTACAAAAACTGATCTTTCCATCGGTTGAAGGGTCTTCCGAGGTCTCTTTTGCCTTTAGGGTTGAGGTGGTAAATCATCTTTGGTAAACGGGAATTTGACATTCTCTGGACGTGTTGGAACCATTTAGTCTGATAATTTTGTATATGTTCAACCATTTCTCTACTATTCCACTGCATCCTTATCTCATCACTTTTCATTCTATCCCTTAATGTTACTCCAGTTAGTGATCGGAGGAATCTCATTTGTGAACTATTAATGCGGGATTTATCTTTTACTCGAAGTGTCCAGCATTCACTTCCGTATAGTAGAGCAGGTTTGGCTATGGCATTATGAAATCTCAATTGGATTTCTTTCCTCATTTGTTTTCCAAAATTTCTCCTAATTATACCATTTAATCTGTTATATTTTTCTAAATTTGTTTCCACATCTTTTTGATTATGAAACTGTGATATATTATTACCTAAATAATTAAAGTGTGTTACTTGTTCTATTGGTTTATTATTTATTATTATTTTTACTCTCGAAAGTCCCTTTCCAGTGATTGCCATGGATTTGGTTTTATTTTCAGATATTTTCATGTTGTATTTTTCCATTCTTTTAGCATATTGCATAAGTTTATATAATATATAGTGGATCCATATACTTTTTTTTTAAGTATTGGTATCTGGTCGCTTTTGCACTTGAACTTTATAGGGAGCATATTACTGCTAATGCTCACATCACTAATGTGTCCACACTGTAGGAAGAATACATATTATTCTCTGTATTTGTGATGATGTCAATGTAAAAGTAAAGTAAAGTGATCCCTCAACAGGCCCGGAGGCCCTTGGGGTAGTAGGAGGTTAAGGCTCCCACTTTTTCTAGACAATCGGCACTTTATGTCAGCCGGGTTGTCAGCCCTGCATGACGGCCGCCTTTGCCCCCAGAACAAGCATATGGTACTCATTTCTGTTAGAGGCTGAGTCGACCCCAGGGCCATAGTGCCGCCAGAGGGTTTGGGTCAGTTTAAAAATCCTGACCCCAACGGGACTTGAACCCTCGACCCTCCGGCTTGTAGCCCAGTGCCTTAACCACTACGCATAGGACGTGCCCCGATTATGTCAATGTAATTAAAACAATACATACTTTTTTTCATTAATATTTAAAGGAAGTGACACTATGAGGTTTATTTTAATTAATATATAGAGTTAGAATTTAACACCTCACCTCATAATTGTACATTTCACAAAGACTAGTTTCGATACATCTGTGTATTATCTTCAGTTCTATCTAACTTACTAACAGTTAGAGCTGAAAATGATACACAGAAATATCAAAACTAGTGTTTGAGAAATCTACAATTATGAGGTGAGGTGTTAAATTCTATCTCAGTTACTAATATACCTTATTTTATCACTGTTATATGAAACATCATCACATCATCATTTTAAGTAAGATGACAGGATTTCAATATTGCTGATATGGTATACATTGATTGTTATTTTGCCTTTTCACATAATTACTGGTTTTATTTGATTTACTATATCCCAACATAATGTCTTCTTAAGTAGAAGCAACTTTGTAGTAAGTAGAAGTAGTAAAGTAATGTGGTAGAAGTTTGCTACTTATGGCTGCATGGAGATTTCAAAGAGAGAAAAATATGTGTCTGCCCCTAGATGCCTCATTAGCATGAGTTTGTCAGTGCGTAAAGCTTCAAATCTTGATTAGAAACCTTTCTCCTAGTTGTACACTAACTACGTATTTTGTATAATTTCCAAAATGCCAAAATATGTAAATTTGGTATTTTTGTTATGATAAGTAATTTAAAATTAAACCACAATAGGCCATATTTTGACACTTGCAAGACCAGTATGTACAAAAATAATTACTGCTATGAAACAACAGTAACTTAAAAATATGAATTTTTGACGTTTACTTAGTTTTTGCATTCAGCTGACATTTTGAAATTATCCTTTTCCAAAATTTGATTATTATAGCCCTACTTATAGTATAAATTTATTTATTTTAGGTACGACATATACTTTGTGAGAAACAATCTAAAGTTCTTGAAGCTATGGAGAAATTGAAAGGAGGAATGAAATTTCCAGAAGTTGCTGCCCAATATAGTGAAGATAAAGCAAGACAGGGTGTAAGTTTTGAGATGTGTTATTTATATAAGGCAAATATTTAAACAACTCACTAAATTTAGAAGCTTATAAAATCAAGGACAGAACCTTTAAAACAATTTTTAAAAGATAGAGTAAGTTTGATATAATTTGTTCCCCGGCTAAATGTTATGTCATTATAAATGATATATTTGAACTTTTTTTTTCTTTGTATCCTGGATCGATTAATTTTTTTTTTCTTAGAATATAATAGAATTACTTTATGGAGCAATTTGCTTCAGACAGTAGCATTTAAAATTAATATTCAGGAGAGAGTGAGTTCAAATTTATTGAAAATAGGGATCACTAGTTAGAAATGCAGATCCAAAAGTTATAATTACACATAAACATATAATTTATTATGTGTTATTTTAGGGTGATCTTGGTTGGATGACAAGGGGTTCAATGGTTGGACCATTTCAAGATGCAGCATTTGCTCTACCCATATCTACAGTCAACAGTCCAGTTTATACAGACCCACCAGTAAAAACCAAATTTGGATATCATATTATAATGGTTGAAGGAAAGAAATAAAACTATTTTCATTAATTTTTTGCTCATATTATAAAAATTTGATACAAAAATAAATGTTAAAACATGTGTTTTATTGCAATATTTTTTCTATCTATAATTACTGCCTTTTCTCTATGCTTAGTTCCAAAAAACAGAAAAATAGCCGAGATACAAATAGCAGAATTGTATTATATATATGGTCTAATCAGCTAAATGAAAACTAAACATTCAAAATATTTTTAGTCAATAAAGATTAACTAACTCACTCAATGCTTCATCAAACCTGGAGTTCATGACCGCACAGACTTGAGCTATCCATACATCCATAGAACTAATAAATTTATAATCATTCCCTGAATAATCCACCTCTCTTAAAACATGCTTAATGTTATTTTCCCACTTCATTATTGGTCTATCTACTGGGCAATTTCTGGTTTTCAATACAACATTTCCATACCTCCCTTTCATTCCATATTTATGCCACATGTCCTACCAATTGCAATTTACTTATTACATCTGGTTTCCCATAAAGACCATGGAACTCACTGTATGAAGTTTTCCTCCATTTACCTGTCTGTGTATCCAAAAAATGTCCTAAGCACTCTCAAACACTCGTAATCTTTTCTCCTCTCTTAAAGAGATCTTGTTTTATATCCATATAACTGAAAGAATTACCATTTGATATACAGTAAAACTTGCTCATAGCAGAATCGCATACCAATTTTTTTTTTCCACATTGGACAAAATTCTGCATTATGAAAAAAACTAAAACTTATTAATAATCTTGCATTATAGAGTACTGTATGTCTTTTTATGTACCTTGGATTAATTGTAGTTCCACTGCCGTTGAAAAGTGAAGTATAGTATGTATGAGCGACTTCGACGGTAACGTGCAAAAACACAGTCCCATTTCGTCAGCATTAAAAATGTCTCTTAGGTGCATATCCTGAAATTCAAGTATGCAGTTTCAGTTTTTGCTCACTAACTACACTTTCATCCACATTCTTTGATTCCCCGCAAATTTCATTCCATACTACATTGTGTTGTCTTTTAAAACTGTCCAGGCAACTTGAAGATTCCTTGAAATCGTTATTCCCTTAGGGATTTAACAAGAGCTAGAACTTGACTTTGGATCATCGGCCCGGAAATGTTTGGAGATTTATCTTCAATCACTTTCACTTTTTCGCTTAATGAGAATGATACATATGTTTCAGCCATCTTTATTCCGTAAATTCAGAATGCTACCTGTGAAAGATCGGTCTCAGAAGTTAACTAATTTAAGATTTTACAGCATAATTGTTATTTGCAGTACAGGTATCTGTGTTTCCCATAATGGGTGTGCAATGAGGCTCACTCTATACAGATAGAATCCCTACAGTAAAAGCTTCTTATTCGCAGGGGATATGTTCCACAAATATGCTGCAAATACAGAAACTGTGAATATGGAATGGTAATTTGTATGGGTATATAGAGGATATGTTCCAAGGTTATAGAATAAAATAAAAATTATCAAAATAATAAATTAATGAGAGATTTTGAACAATTTCTATTAATTATTACTGTCAGGTTTAGGCAAGAACTTAAAGAACTTGCAATTTTTTCCTATTTTGCCGCTTTTAAAATATCTTTCAATTAAGATTGATATTCAGCTGTGAATTCTGCGATATAATTCCTTATTTTGTCTTCGGATTTCTTGATTCATTAATATTGAAACAGCGTAATATAGATGCAAACGACTCTCTAACGCAGCGGTACTCATTATGGGGCCCGCGGGCCGCATGCGGCTCTTGAAGTTATTTATTAAGGCTCTTGGAATAATTTTACCTTCATTATATTACATTTAAATTTTAAATTCTAAGTATAAAATAATATTATCTTTATTGAAATTCTACAAAACTTTGGATATCCCTGTGTCATTCGGAGCAGTACAGTACCGCACGTGTTCAATAATGCAATGCAATGTCCTGGCTAGTGTTATTGGTTTTGAATATGTGTACGTTTGTTTTTAAAACCGTTTAAACTTCTACATTGTCGTCCGAATCTTTCACAATGAAATATTATACAATTTAGTTTCTATGAACAAGCGACTGGATACTGTGTGTTACCTAATCAGTTGAAGTGAAATGAAGTGAATTTCAGTGTTTAATAGTGGCTGGTGTTTTTTCGAAAGGGAAAAAGAGAAAACTCGAAGATGAAGGAAGAGATTTTCAAGATACTTGGGAGCATGAATTTTTCTTCATACCTGCTAAAAAGGAAGGCAGTGCAATGTGTTTATTATGTCGAGACATAGTTCAAGGTTATAAACGATTTAATCTTAATAGGCATTATAAAACGGTGCATTCAAATTTTGAGTGCAAATATCCTAAAGATTCTAAATTGAGAGCAGAAAAACTAAAAACATTAAAAATGTCAATAGTGTCTGAACGGAAAATGATGTTGGATACCGTAAGTGAAAATAAATTGATAACAAAAGCATCATATGAAGTAGCAAAAATTTTATCACGCAAAATGAAACCGTTTGCCGATGCAGGGATTTTTAAGGAATGTTTTCTAGTTGTTTGTGACACATTATTTTCTAAATTCCCAAATGCAAAACAGATAAAAAGTGACATACAAAAGTTACAACTTTCCAATTCCACTTATGTTACGAGATTTAACGATATGTCTGTAGACATGATCCTTTGTACTCTTGATGAAATTCGTGAATGTGACTATATCAGCCTTGCTCTGGATTCGTCCACAGATATTAGTTCCGCCTCTTAGTTGCTTTTATTTGTTAAATATCGTAATAAGATAGGGATTATAAAGGGAGAATTTTTAACTGTAATACCTATGACAGGTCAGACACGGGGAATAGATTTTTTTTAAACAGTTAAATCTTTTTTTGACAAATACAAAATAGACCTAAACAAACTTTTATCAGTGTGCACTGACGGTTGTCCCATCAATGGTAGTTTGTCATACAGGATTAATTTCTCTGTTAAAAAAAATTTAAATAGAGACCACTTATTAACATACCATTGCATTTTACATCAAGAAAATCTTGCTGGTAAATTTGACGAAACTTTCAGATCTGTGATGAAGAAAGTAATTAACATTGTTAATTTCATTAGATCGCGTGAACTAAATCATAGGCAATTCATAGAATTTCCCAAAGAGCTTAAATCACAGTATGATGATGGTATTTATCACAGTGAGGTCAGGTGGCTGAGTAAAGGAAGAGTTTTGGAACGATTTCTTAATCTTCGCCATAAAATAAAACTCTTTTTAAGTGAACGAGATAAAGAATACCCTGAACTAGACTCTTCTTCATGGTGATTAAAAGTTGCTTCCTGGCTGACATAACAGGAATACTGAATGATGTCCAAATTAAAATGCAAGATACAAATAAACTTATTACTCAGCTCAGAAGTGCAAATTTTTTCTTTAGAAGAAAAATTAAAAATGTATACAGAAGAATTTAGTAATAATGATTTCTCTAGTTTCCCATGTTCCCAACATCTTATTGAAGAATATTCAGAGGAAGAAATAAACTTGCAACCCTTCATAGAATTGCTCACTGTACTACACCATGATTTCAGTGCGAGATTTAATGATTTTAGAAAGTTTCGAAACCCATTTCGATTAGTTGAAAATCCCTGGTCAATAACGACAACAGATGTAACTGGGTTGTCAATTTTTGGTCCTGAGATTAGAAATCTAAAAAATGAACTTATTGATCCCCGGTAGGATTCAGAACTGGAATGTATTTTTCAAGAGAAATGAAAAACGAATTCAATTTTAGAGTTTTGGGATACAGTTCCAGAAAAACAGTTCGAAAACTTGGTGTCGTGTGCATATAAAATTCTGTGTCTTTTTGGATCAACGTATGTTTGTAAAATGACTTTCAGTAAGATAAAGTTCATCAAGGGTAAACATACAGGGTGGACCGCTCGAATGGACCTAATTTCAATTGCTTGTTACTGGCAAACGGTTGAAGATAGAAACTTAAAACAACGTTCATAGTACAGAAAAACTCACCAAGTTTCGAATCCTGTCGGTAGATGGCACAAAGATACGTTTCTCGTTCTTAGATTTAATTGTTTGTGAAAATGGCGACTCCGCAGATGAAAGCGCAAGCTGTTTTGTGGTATGCGGAGTTTAAATCAATCATTAGAGTTCAAAGGGAGTTCCGGCGTGTGTTTAACCGTGATGCTCCAACTGCTAGAAGCATAAAGAAGTGGCGTGATACATTATTAGCTACAGGATCTGTGTTGAAGAAGCATGGTGGTGGTCGCAGAGCATCCGATGAAATGGTAGCAAATGTTCAAGCCGCATTTGAGCGAAGCCCCCGGAAGTCATTAAGAAGAGCTTCGCGGGAACTTCAAATACCAAAATCGACATTACAACGGATTGTCCACAAACGCCTCAAACTGCACGCATATAAAGTGCAGTTAGTGCAACGTCTGGAGCCGAATGACATGCCGAAACGAGTGGAATTCGCCAATACGATGCTGGACCGTCTCGGCGCTGATCCTGACTTCATGACCAAGATTTTCTTCTCGGACGAAGCCACTTTCCATTTGTCAGGCAAGGTAAACCGGCATAATGTGCGGATCTGGGGATCGGAGAATCCTCACGCTATTCAAGAGCATGTTCGTGATAGTCCGAAGATGAATGTTTGGTGCAGTTTGTCACATAATAAGGTCATTGGACCGTTTTTCTTCGCCGAGAAAACTGTTCGTGGTACCACATATCTTGACATGCTGGAGCAGTTCTTCTTTCCACAAATTGAACAACTGCAGCCTAACATCGTTTTCCAGCAAGATGGTGCTCCTCCCCACTGGTCCAATGAAGTTCGTACGACTTTGGACAACATTTTCCCTGGCCGTTGGATTGGTAGGGGAGGACCAATCGCGTGGCCCCCGAGATCTCCCGATTTAACACCACTGGATTTCTTTCTCTGGGGCTATGTCAAAGATAAAGTTTACACCACCCCAGTCAAAGACCTTCGTGATCTTCGTGAGCGCATCATAGAGGCTATTGAGAACATTCCAGAAGACATACTCCAACGTACTTGGCAAGAAATTGTTCATCGCTTTGATATCGTCACAGTGACTGCTGGGGCTCATATAGAGATGTGGTGATCTGGATATCAAAACTTGGTGAGTTTTTCTGTACTATGAACGTTGTTTTAAGTTTCTATCTTCAACCGTTTGCCAGTAACAAGCAATTGAAATTAGGTCCATTCGAGCGGTCCACCCTGTAGATCTCGTCTCACCAATGTGAACTTGGAAAAGCTGCTGCGGATATGTGTGGCAAATCAACCAGCTCGTATTGACAAAATTGTGCAGGAGAGTAGCAGAGTTCGACCATCAACTTCACAGCAGTAATCTACACAACTGTAAGTTGCCTTAAAATTATGTACAGCACTGTAGTAATAATAATAATAGTAATAATAAAATAATAAACAGTTAATTATTAACAAAAATTAAATGACAGTAATCAGTAATTATGTATTGTCCATAAATGTAAAAAAAAAAAAAAGCTGCATGTTACCAAGACTGAGAACTGCGAAATTTGGTGCGGCTCTCGAACAGATATGGTTTCTTATATTTGGCTCTCTTGTAATTTCTAGTGAGTACCACTGCTCTAACGCGTATAAATGGTCAAGCATTTTTATTTTTACTTTAAGCGGTAACACTATTTTTTTCCTCTTTGGAACTAATTATTTTTCTTTCCTTTTACTCAACATTATAAACTGGGAACAAAGTACAAGAGACACGTGTTATTCAATCAAAATTATTGCAATGATATTGAAACAATAATATACCGATCATGGTGATGGAGGCATTTATCAAAGTACATATCGGCATTCGGCATGTGAAATATAAACTTTAGGGTCAGTGACAATTAGGTTTTGTTTTGTTTTCATATTTATCTGTCCATTTGGTTTGAATCACTATTTGTAAACGTCTTGGCACCTACCTTCAGTAAAAAAAAAACTGCTGATGGTTTATAAATTTTTTTTCATTAATTGTGTAGAAATATCCTTCCATTTCCACGTTGGACAGATTCTGTTTTATGCAAAATAAACACACGTAAAATTACTATTATTTTGCCGGGACTGATAAATTTGTTCACATTGGACAGATTTTCGCATTATTCATATTCCGGATTAAACAAGTTTTACTGTATTTTTAGTTTAACACGTATGCATTGCTAGATTTGAGTCTATGTTTAATTTGTTTTTGCACATCATTCTTGCTTGTTATTATTGTTTCAAGGTATTTGAAATCCACCACTTAAAAATTCTCTCATTTTTTATTTAGTGTAAAGGGTTGCGATTGCACCCCCCTTGATTTTCGACCAATTAACACTAGATATAGATTTTCTTCTATCTGAAAGTAGGTGTAAAAAGTTAAAAATAGATGTAAAAAATAAAAAATATAATAATGTTAAGCCTACCAAACCCAAACGATGTGACATATCGATTTATGAAGTCCCAGTGGACATAAAAATCACTAGTATGCCAGAAAATTCTAGACTTCTATTATTAACGGCTAACACAGCATTCACTTCTGGAATTTCAGCTGAGTTTGTTTTTCGACGCCTATACACTTGTAGAAACTTTGCCTGACCGTGACTCTTCATTGGCTGCACACTCGTCTGTAATGAATGCCCCTTTTTACAGTCTTCTATTGGTCAATGCCCACTTACTGTGATTGATCAAAGGTTCCCATTTCTGTGCCTCGTATTTTCTAGTATGTTCGATAGGCTAGTACAGTGGCGGAGCATTAAATTTCAAAAAGTGTTAGCCTTCGTTTTATTTACAGTAATATGGATATGATATTGTAATTATACAGAGCCATGTGTCACTTTCGTACCAACCATCATTAAAACGACGCACTTTGGTCTTTGTTTGACTTGTCATGCTTTTTAAATTAGAAGTTGGTTTACCTCGTTCTATAATTTTTTCTTCTCAACAAAGCTTTGGCAGGAAAAGGGATGACTTAACAAGTATTCAAATAATACAATCACATTCCTCTAACATGACTCTGTTTAGATTGTATCTGATACGCTCAGAAGCAAGCACTATGCAGTCAACGTTACACTACACTTACTCAGAGCTGATTGAAACGTAACTGTTAGCCATTTCAATAGTGCTAACACAGCAACCTATGCAGTTGCTTGAAAAGCAGTACAATGCATGGGCATAGCGAGGTGGGTGCAGGGGGGTGCGCTTGCACCCCCTTTATTTTCGACCAATTAACACTAGATAGAATGAGATTTTCTTTTATCGGAAATTATGTGTAAAATGTTAAAAATAGATGTAAAAAAATAATATTAAGCCCGCCAAGCCCAATCCATGTAATATATAGATTTATCAAGTATCTGTCCCAGTGGACATAAGCATCGCAATTATGCCAGAAAATTCTACACCTCTATTACGAACGGCTAACGCAGCATTCAATTCTCGAATTTCAGCTGAGTACCTGAGTTTGTTTTTCGACGCCTAGAAGAAGCTTCGCCTGACCTTGGCTCTTCAGTGGCCGCACACACTTCTGTAATGAATGCCTCTCTTTTACAACCTTATATTGGCTAATGCCCACTTACCGTGAATGGTCAAAGATTCGCCATGCTTATGTCTCGTATTTTCTAGTACGTTCGATAGACTCAAATAATTATTCAATTTACATAGTGTTGTCGCGCATAGCGATGTTTGAATTGCGCGGGCGGGTCCCCCATGGCGAATTAAATTATCCGCACAGCCGGCGTATTATCTGGACCAGATGGTTGTACCGGTGTCCCTCTCCCCTTTGGAGAAGGGTCCATTTCTAAAGGATTCTGGGCGTCGAAGTTACTCGAAGCTGTTTCTATAGCTCTCTTCGCGCTTATATAAGAGCGGAGGCAGAAGGCCGGCGAGTCAGTTTTGTAAATCGAGGCTATCTCGGCACTATCTGGTGTCAGAAAGTGGAATTACGTACCCGCCTGTAACGTCGGAGAAGTCGATAAAGCAGAGTGTTGATCACCAGGAACTGCCATCTAGTTACGTAAATTAGAACTACTACAATGTAGCAAGTAAGTAAAAAAATTAATTAAAAAACAGAATGGAACTGGAACACGTAAAAGAAATGTTGAAACAAATTATAAATCAAAATGAAGATTGGAATGAATAAATTAAACAGGCACTGAAACAAAACAAAATCACATTAACACAAAATGTAAAAGTTAAAAAGATCAGTACACAGAATGAGAAAGTATAAGATAAAATCGATCATTTTGAAGTCGAATCGAAAACCGACATTTATAAAATTGAAGACAAGATGGATAAGCAAGAGATTAAACAACACCTGCTGCCGGCAGAACATTATGTCATAAACGGTGCCCTGAATCAGGCACTGCTGCGTCTCAAGGCGGCAAAGGAGACCACACGCTACCTCGACCTGGAGGTGTCGCCACGAGTGAGATGACTGACTATAATCGACGTAGAGGGGCGACACTCACCACTACCTGAGCGTCGCAGACATGGAAGACCGACCTGCTGGAATTGTAGACGAATTGGTCATCTGATGCGGGATTGCAGATGAAGGCCCGCGAACCAACGATGGTCCTGTGTGAGGAGGGAGCCACCGGCGCCGACGTCATCATCTTCTCGCTTCGTAGTGAATGCGGTCAACGACATGATCGACGAAGGACTTACTGCTGATGGATGGATCCATGGACGGCACAGCCGAATACTCGTCGATACGGGAGCGTCGCTGATCATCGTACAACCTGAAGTAGCAAAAGTGTTGCCTGAGAGGACGCTGCCACGGAAGTTTGAGCTGCGCGCCGTGTCGGGGGCAGTATGCCTGTGGAGAAGGAAGTTCTCCTGGAGTTGGTCCTGGGAGGATGCGAGCTGCGACTGCGGGCGTTCGTCGCCGGAGTTACCGAGGACGTCATCTTAGGCCTGGATGCCCTGCAAATGTACGACACTACTGTGGCAACGAGTACTCCGCTTCGGAAGTAATGAGGTCCTACTCCACGTCAAGAGCAGCAAAAGGGAAGCCGAGGAGTGCAAGCAAGTTCGAGATGGAGGCCAGCCTCGTCACTATAGTCGCCGTCATCGCTATGAGTCTTTAAGCCATTACAACATGCAGCCCCGAAGTCCGCCCCTCAAACGACATCCAGCGAAAAGAGGGGCGAGTTGAAGGAATATCATGGAGGTCATGGAGGACCTCGTCATCGCTTCGTCCTTCGTAACTTCAGAGGCGGGCATGGTCAACCCCGGCGAGCACGCATCCAGGACGGGCAGAATGTGAATGAAGGAGAAAGCAGCCAGCCCATGAGAGAGGGACCTCCGGGAGGACGATACCCACATCCTCGCTGTCGTCAGATGCCTCGTCAGAATGATAGTTCGCCTTGCAACCGTCAGGACCAGTGGAAGACTACCGAAGCTCCAGCGTCCCTGGGATGGACCATGGGTGGTGTGGTCATGGACAAAGATCAACGGAGTGGTGTGCAAGATTCAGCGCCTGTACGGAAGAGGAACGGTTGTGAATCACCTAGATCGACTGGCTGCATACCAAGGAAGCTGATCCGGACGATCAGCTCTAAGGAGGGAGGAGTGTTAGTCTCGTGCATAGCGACGTTTGAATTGCGCGGGCGTGAGTTAGAGTTAGATTACCCACACAGCCGGCGAATTATCTGGAACGTGTTCCCAGATGGTTCTACCGTTGTCTCTCTCCCTTTGGAGAAGGATCCATTACTAGAGAATTCTGGGCGTCGAAGTTACTCAAGGCTATTTCTACAACTTTCCTCGCGCATATATAAGAGCGGAGGCAGAAGGCCGGCGAGTCAGTTTTGTGTTTGACGCCGGTGATAGCAGTCAGATTCCGATAGCTAGTTGTGTGGTGAACAGTGGACGATAAGTTGTTCCGAATTTATTTATCAGTGGGTGGAAAATTGTTCTGAGATAATTAAAACAAGATTATTTCGGGAATTGTAATTGTGAATGGATGTTTATTGATAATTGAAGAGTTAAATAAAGCGTGTAGAGAAATTTTAATAAATGTATTGTGCTTATTTACGGATAAATAACCTAGAAGAAAAATCGAGGCTATCCCGGCACAATATTCTTTACTCGGAGGTTCTAGACTCATGCTTTAATGTTGTATTACGCGTATTCGTGCGCGAATGCGTAAAAATGAATATAAGAAAATTATTTGGTAAGTACCTACATAAATTGTATCATTGCAATATTATTTTTTCCCGGATAGTTTAGCATTCGTCACATCCGAAGAAGAAGATTTACCTACCTATTGATATTGGCAACTGGTTCGGGAGAATAGAGCTAATGAGTAAAGAAGATAAAGTGAAAATTCTGACAAACTGCTTGAGTCCACCCGAAAGCAACAATTTCAGCAAAGATGCTGAACATTTAAAATGAAAATTCAAGTATTGTTGGATCGCTAAAGTATTCCGCTAGACTCAAAGGTGAACTCTGTATATATTGTGTTCTATACTCCTTACATATTGTGAAGGATGTTAAAGGATCATTTATAGTGACGCTCTTCCAGAAGTTTTTCAAAATGCATGAAATCACCAAAAAAAAAAAACAAACTTTGTGAGTGCTGCTGGCATGTGGAAACTGCGCAGTCAGCATGCTTATTTTTAAATGTTAGCCAAAAATTCGTAAGAAGACTGCAGCGGATAACTAAATATTTGTCTTCCATACTATTATCTCCTGTGGCTTGCATGAATTGCATTTAAGGGATAAACCGCTGAGAATTTATTCCGGTGATATTAAAACCTCATTTCAACGCCAAGAATGCTACCTACCTTTCTCCACAAATTAAAAATTAGTTGATTGAATTATGTGACTTGATAATTTAAAAAATGCCAGCGCTTCAGTGTTTTAGACGATAAAAGCTGAGACATTTCTGAAAAAGGAACAATGCCCATTGGTGTGCGTTTTTTTTATGAGAGACTGAATAAAATTCGAGAACGGTCTTTGTACTTTGTTGAACTGAAAAGAATGGACGCCCAATCAATTGCTGTAGAAATTGAGATTTTTTCAAAGAGATAAACATTGTACCGCACAAATATGTCGGCCAGGGTTATGACGGCTGCTCAACAATGGCAAGAAAATAGTCCAGAAACGTCTGCGCTAGTTTTTTTCCACTGCGCGAGTCATAAAATTATTTTTGTGGCAAATGATATTAATAGTGTGCCTGAGGTAGCTACAATTTAGGCTATTATAAACTTTTTTTCCAGAGTCGTCGTTTAGAAGACAGCATCCCCATGCTCTACGAAACGCGTTGGTGGCAAAAATATAAAAGTATTGGGATATTTAAGAAACACTTTTTGTAATTGATGAACGGCCTGAAAATGATTGTCGTAGAAAGAAACGCACAAGCCGAAAACAAGCTGATCAGTTGCATGCTGGTGCAATTGGGAGTACTTTCATCTTTTGTTTGTGCCTGATAGCAAAATATTCTAGTTATTTGCAACCTTTCGTTAATTCGCTGCAACCCGTGGCTATAGATTTAATTAAATGCACGGTCCAAAAAAGATTGAGATCTCCGAAGGCATCATGAAAGAGATGGAGACTATTGCTTCTGAGCTAGGTGTAGAAATGACACCACCAAGAATATCCAATAAGCAGTCACATCGACCTAATCCACAATGTAACCCTGAAGATTACTTTAAGGTGGCCATCTTAAATCTCTACTTGGATTGCTTTCACACAGCTTTGTGAGAAAGATTAGGAGAACAACAGGGTCGTGCTTTTGATCTTTAAATGCTGCATTCTAAGAAAATAAAAACGTCTCTGAAAGATTCCCAAGCAACGGCGCGCAAAATTTCCGAGTATTATAAAATTCATGTTTTTCACCGAAATTAAACTATGGCACCGTATGTGAATGAAACGAAGTGACGACGATAAAGAAGGTAATTCCCACAACATCGTGTACGAGTGCAATTTTTGTCCATCCATCAAAAAACCAATTGTAATGCCTGTCTTTATCATGCACAACGGCGTCGATTGAACACATTTTTAGCACCCTAAGAAGAGTGAAGACATGGTGCCAACCAACAATTACAGAAAATCGCCTTAATGGCCTGTATATGCACAGTCTGCACAAAAAACTTATTAAAAACAGTATTGAACATTTCAAACAAAACGTATTTAAATAAATGTTCTCAAACGAAAAGACGAATCGAACTGTGTGTGTAGTTGTACTTTATTAGTAGCTAAGATATAGCTAATAGTTTCAATACAATTAAGTATAAAAATTAAGAATTAATCTTGACCAAACATTCAATTCGCCAAAACCTAAAAATTCATCAATTATTTAATTATTTTTCTTCATATTTCCCATTTATAGCGCTGTATTTTTCTACCGAAATATATTGATTTTATATCAAAAAATAAAGGCAGTATACCTATTTTGTATTTTTAATTTGTTTGTTTGTACCCGGAAGTTATACAGTGAAAAAAAAAATCCACCCCCTCTCCTTAATCCAACGCTGGTACGATGTACTACCGATCATCCTTAGTGCTCCTGCGCAAATCACACTAAACTGTTAGCCGTTTCAATAGTGCTAACACATCAACTATTCAGTCGCTTGAAAAGCAGTACAATGTACTACCGATCATCCTTAGTGCGCCTGCGCAAATCACACTAAACTGTTAGCTGTTTCAATAGTGCTAACACAGCGACTTATTCAGTCGCTTGAAAAGCAGTACGATGTACTACCGATCATCCTCATTTCGCCTGTACAAATCACACTAAACTGTTAGCCGTTTTAATAGTGCTAACACAGCAACCTATTCAGTCGCTTCAAAAGCAGTACGATGTACTACCGATCATCCTCAATGCGCCTGTACAAATCACACTAAACTGTTAGCCGTTTCAATAGTGCTAACACAGCAACCTATTCAGTCGCTTGAAAAGCAGTACGATGTACTACCGATCATCCTCAGTGCGCCTGTACAAATCACACTAAACTGTTAGCCGTTTCAATAGTGCTAACACAGCAACCTATTCAGTCGCTTGAAAAGCAGTACGATGTACTACCGATCATCCTCAGTGCGCCTGTACAAATCACACTAAAATGTTAGCTGTTTCAATAGTGCTAACACAGCAACCTATTCAGTCGCTTGAAAAGCAGTACGATGTACTACCGATCATCCTTAGTGCGCCCGCGCAAATCACACTAAACTGTTAGCCATTTCAATAGTGCTAACACAGCGACCTATTCAGTCGCTTGAAAAGCAGTACGATGCACTACCGATCATCCTCAGTGCGCCTGTACAAATCACACTAAACTGTTAGCCGTTTCAATAGTGCTAACACAGCAACTTATTCAGTCGCTTGAAAAGCAGTACGATGTACTACCGATCATCCTCAGTGCGCCTGTACAAATCACACTAAACTGCTAGCCGTTTCAATAGTGCTAACACAGCAACCTATTCAGTCGCTTGAAAAGCAGTACGATGTACTACCGATCATTCTTAGTGCGCCTGGGCAGATCACACTAATCTGTTAGCCGTTTCAATAGTGCTAACACAGGAACCCATTCAGTCGCTTGAAAAGCAGTACGATGTACTACCGATCATCCTTAGTGCGCCTGCGCAAATCACACTAAACTGTTAGCCGTTTCAATAGTGCTAACACAGCAACCTATTCAGTCGCTTGAAAAGCAGTACGATGTACTATCGATCATCCTTATTGCGCCTGCGCAAATCACACTAAACTGTGAGCCGTTTCAATAGTGCTAACACAGCAACCTATTTACAGTCACGACTTGAAAGCACAGATACGATCTACTACCGATCATCCTTATTGCGCACCTGCGCAAATCACACTAAACTGTTGAGGCGTTTCAATAGTGCTAACACAGCAACCTATTCAGTCGCTTGAAAAGCAGTACGATGAACTACCGATCATCCTTAGTGCGCCTGCGCAAATCACACTAAACTGTTAGCTGTTTCAACAGTTCTAACACAGCAACCCATTCAGTCGCTTGAAAAGCAGTACGATGTACTACCGATCATCCTTAGTGCGCCTGTGCAAATCACACTAAACTGTTAGCCGTTTGAATAGTGCTAACACATCAACCTATTCAGTCGCTTGAAAAGCAGTACGATGTACTACCGATCATCCTCAGTGCGCCTCCGCAAATCACACTAAACTGTGAGCCCTTTCAATAGCGCTAACACAGCAACCTATTCAGTCGCTTAAAAAGCAGTAAGATGTACTACCGATCATCCTTAGTGCGCCTGCGCAAATCACACTAAACTGTTAGCCGTTTCAATAGTGCTAACACATCAACCTATTCAGTCGCTTGAAAAGCAGTACGATGTACTACCGATCATCCTCAGTGCGCCTCCGCAAATCACACTAAACTGTTAGCCGTTTTCAATGGTGCTAACACAGCGACCTATTCAGTCGCTTGAAAAGCAGTATGATGTACTCCCGATCATCCTTAGTGCGCCTGCGCAAATCACACTAAACTGTTAGCCGTTTCAATAGTGCTAACACAGCAACCTATTCAGTCGCTTGAGAAGCAGTACGATGTACTACCGATCATCCTTAGTGCGCCTGTGCAAATCACACTAAACTGTTAGCCGTTTCAATTGTGCTAACACATCAACCTATTCAGTCGCTTGAAAAGCAGTACGATGTACTACCGATCATCCTCAGTGCGCCTCCGCAAATCACACTAAACTGTTAGCCGTTTCAATAGTGCTAACACAGCGACCTATTCAGTCGCTTGAAAAGCAGTACGATGTACTACCGATCATCCTCAGTGCGCCTGCGCAAATCACACTAAACTGTTAGCCGTTTCAATAGCGCTAACACAGCAGCCTATTCAGTCGCTTAAAAAGCAGTACGATGTACTACAGATCATCCTTAGTGCGCCTGCGCATATCACACTAAACTGTTAGCCGATTCAATAGTGCTAACACAGCAACCTATTTATTCGCTTGAAAAGAGTAAGATGTACTACCGATCATCCTGAGTGCGCCTGCGCAAATCGCACTAAACTGTTAGCCGTTTCAATAGTGCTAACACAGCAACCTATTCAGTCGCTTGAAAAGCAGTACGATGTACTATCGATCATCCTTAGTGCGCCTGCGCAAATCACACTAAATTGTTAGCCGTTTCAATAGTGCTAACACAGCAACCTATTCAGTCGCTTGAAAAGCAGTACGATGTACTACCGATCATCCTCAGTGCGCCTGCGCAAATTACACTAAACTTTTAGCGTTTTCAATAGTGCTATCACAGCAACCAATTTATTCGCTTGAAAAGGAGTGCGATGTACTACCGATCATCCTTAGTGCGCCAGCGCAAATCGCACTAAACTGTTAGCCGTTTCAATAGTGCTAAAACAGCAACCTATTTAGTCGCTTGAAAAGCAGTACGATGTACTACCGATCATCCTCAGTGCGCCTCCGCAAATCACACTAAACTGTTAGCCGTTTCAATAGTGCTAACACAGCGACCTATTCAGTCGCTTGAAAAGCAGTACGATGTACTACCGATCATCCTCAGTGCGCCTGCGCAAATCACACTAAACTGTTAGCCGTTTCAATAGTGCTAACACAGCAACCTATTCAGTCGCTTAAAAAGCAGTACGATGTACTACAGATCATCCTTAGTGCGCCTGCGCAAATCACACTAAACTGTTAGCCGATTCAATAGTGCTAACACAGCAACCTATTTATTCGCTTGAAAAGGAGTACGATGTACTACCGATCATCCTTAGTGCGCCTGCGCAAATCGCACTAAACTGTTAGCCGTTTCAATAGTGCTAACACAGCAACCCTATTCAGTCGCTTGAAAAGCAGTACGATGTACTATCGATCATCCTTAGTGCGCCTGCGCAAATCACACTAAATTGTTAGCCGTTTCAATAGTGCTAACACAGCAACCTATTCAGTCGCTTGAAAAGCAGTACGATGTACTACCGATCATCCTCAGTGCGCCTGCGCAAATTACACTAAACTTTTAGCGTTTTCAATAGTGCTATCACAGCAACCAATTTATTCGCTTGAAAAGGAGTGCGATGTACTACCGATCATCCTTAGTGCGCCTGCGCAAATCGCACTAAACTGTTAGCCGTTTCAATAGTGCTAAAACAGCAACCTATTTAGTCGCTTGAAAAGCAGTACGATGTACTACCGATCATCCTCAGTGCGCCTCCGCAAATCACACTAAACTGTTAGCCGTTTCAATAGTGCTAACACTGCAACCTATTCAGTCGCTTGAAAAGCAGTACGATGTACTACCGATCATCCTCAGTGCGCCTGCGCAAATTACACTAAACTTTTAGCGTTTTCAATAGTGCTAACACAGCAAACTATTTAGTCGTCGCTTAAAAAGGAGTACGATGTACTACCGATCATCCTTAGTGCGCCTGCACAAATCGCACTAAACTGTTAGCCGTTTCAATAGTGCTAACACAGCAACCTATTCAGTCGCTTGAAAAGCAGTACGATGTACTACCGATCATCCTCAGTGCGCCTGTACAAATCACACTAAACTGTTAGCCGTTTCAATAGTGCTAACACAGCAACCTATTCAGTCGCTTGAAAAGCACTACGATCTACTACCGATTATCCTTAGTGCGCCTGCGCAAATCACACTAAACTGTTAGCTGTTTCAATAGTGCTAACACAGCGACCTATTCAGTCGCTTGAAAAGCAGTACGATGTACTACCGATCATCCTCAGTGCGCCTGTACAAATCACACTAAACTGTTAGCCGTTTTCAATAGTGCTAACACAGCAACCTATTCAGTCGCTTGAAAAGCAGTACGATGTACTACCGATCATCCTTAGTGCGCCTGCGCAAATCACACTAAACTGTTAGCCGTTTCAATAGTGCTAACACATCAACTTATTCAGTCGCTTGTAATGCAGAACGATGTACTACCGATCATCCTTAGTGCGCCTGCGCAAATCACACTAAATTGTTAGCTGTTTCAACAGTTCTAACACAGCAACCCACTCAGTCGCTTGAAAAGCAGTACGATGTACTACAGATCATCCTTAGTGCGCCTGCGCAAATCACACTAAAAACTGTTAGCCGTTTCAATAGCGCTAACACAGCAGCCTATTCAGTCGCTTAAAAAGCAGTACGATGTACTACAGATCATCCTTAGTGCGCCTGCGCATATCACACTAAACTGTTAGCCGATTCAATAGTGCTAACACAGCAACCTATTTATTCGCTTGAAAAGAGTACGATGTACTACCGATCATCCTGAGTGCGCCTGCGCAAATCGCACTAAACTGTTAGCCGTTTCAATAGTGCTAACACAGCAACCTATTCAGTCGCTTGAAAAGCAGTACGATGTACTATCGATCATCCTTAGTGCGCCTGCGCAAATCACACTAAATTGTTAGCCGTTTCAATAGTGCTAACACAGCAACCTATTCAGTCGCTTGAAAAGCAGTACGATGTACTACCGATCATCCTCAGTGCGCCTGCGCAAATTACACTAAATTTTTAGTGTTTTCAATAGTGCTAACACAGCAACCTATATATTCGCTTGAAAAGCAGTGCGATGTACTACCGATCATCCTTAGTGCGCCTGCGCAAATCGCACTAAACTGTTAGCCGTTTCAATAGTGCTAAAACAGCAACCTATTTAGTCGCTTGAAAAGCAGTACGATGTACTACCGATCATCCTCAGTGCGCCTCCGCAAATCACACTAAACTGTTAGCCGTTTCAATAGTGCTAACACAGCAACCTATTCAGTCGCTTGAAAAGCAGTACGATGTACTACCGATCATCCTCAGGGCGCCTGCGCAAATTACACTAAACTCTTAGCGTTTTCAATAGTGCTAACACAGCAACCTATTTATTCGCTTAAAAAGGAGTACGATGCACTACGGATCATCCTTAGTGCGCCTGCACAAATCGCACTAAACTGTTAGCCGTTTCAATAGTGCTAACACATCAACTTATTCAGTCGCTTGAAAAGCAGTACGATGTACTACCGATCATCCTTAGTGCGCCTGCGCAAATCACACTAAACTGTTAGCCGTATCAATAGTGCTAACACAGCAACCTATTCAGTCGCTTGAAAAGCGGTACGATGTACTACCGATCATCCTTAGTGCGCCTGCGCAAATCACACTAAACTGTTAGCCGTTTCAATTGTGCTAACACAGCAACCTATTCAGTCGCTTGAAAAGCAGTACGATGTACTGCCGATCATCCTTATTGCGCCTGCGCAAATCACACTAAACTGTGAGCCGTTTGAATAGTGCTAACACAGCAACCTATTCAGTCGCTTGAAAAGCAGTACGATGTACTACCGATCATCCTTAGTGCGCCTGCGCAAATCACACTAAACTGTTAGCTGTTTCAACAGTTCTAACACAGCAACCCATTCAGTCGCTTGAAAAGCAGTACGATGTACTACCGATCATCCTTAGTGCGCCTGTGCAAATCACACTAAACTGTTAGCCGTTTCAATAGTGCTAACACATCAACCTATTCAGTCGCTTGAAAAGCAGTACGATGTACTACCGATCATCCTCAGTGCGCCTCCGCAAATCACACTAAACTGTTAGCCGTTTCAATAGTGCTAACACAGCGACCTATTCAGTCGCTTGAAAAGCAGTACGATGTACTACCGATCATCCTTAGTGCGCCTGCGCAAATCACACTAAACTGTTAGCCGTTTCAATAGTGCTAACACAGCAACCTATTCAGTCGCTTGAGAAGCAGTACGATGTACTACCGATCATCCTTAGTGCGCCTGTGCAAATCACACTAAACTGTTAGCCGTTTCAATAGTGCTAACACATCAACCTATTCAGTCGCTTGAAAAGCAGTACGATGTACTACCGATCATCCTCAGTGCGCCTCCGCAAATCACACTAAACTGTTAGCCGTTTCAATAGTGCTAACACAGCGACCTATTCAGTCGCTTGAAAAGCAGTACGATGTACTACCGATCATCCTCAGTGCGCCTCCGCAAATCACACTAAACTGTTAGCCGTTTCAATAGTGCTAACACAGCAACCTATTTATTCGCTTGAAAAGGAGTGCCTTGTACTACCGATCATCCTTAGTGCGCCTGCGCAAATCGCACTAAACTCTTAGCCGTTTCAATAGTGCTAAAACAGCAACCTATTTAGTCGCTTGAAAAGCAGTACGATGTACTACCGATCATCCTCAGTGCGCCTCCGCAAATCACACTAAACTGTTAGCCGTTTCAATAGTGCTAACACAGCAACCTATTCAGTCGCTTGAAAAGCAGTACGATGTACTACCGATCATCCTCAGTGCGCCTGCGCAAATTACACTAAACTTTTAGCGTTTTCAATAGTGCTAACACAGCAACCTATTTATTCGCTTAAAAAGGAGTACGATGTACTACCGATCATCCTTAGTGCGCCTGCACAAATCGCACTAAACTGTTAGCCATTTCAATAGTGCTAACACAGCAACCTATTCAGTCGCTTGAAAAGCAGTACGATGTACTACCGATCATCCTCAGTGCGCCTGTACAAATCACACTAAACTGTTAGCCGTTTCAATAGTGCTAACACATCAACCTATTCAGTCGCTTGAAAAGCAGTACGATGTACTACAGATCATCCTCAGTGCGCCTGTACAAATCACACTAAACTGTTAGTCTTTTAAATAGTGCTAACACAGCAACCTATTCAGTCACTTGAAAAGCACTACAATCTACTACCGATTATCCTTAGTGCGCCTGCGCAAATCACACTAAACTGTTAGCTGTTTCAATAGTGCTAACACAGCGACCTATTCAGTCGTTTGAAAAGCAGTACGATGTACTACCGATCATCCTCAGTGCGCCTGTTCAAATCACACTAAACTGTTAGCCGTTTCAATAGTGCTAACACAGCAACCTATTCAGTCGCTTGAAAGCAGTACGATGTACTACCGATCATCATTAGTGCGCCTGCGCAAATCACACTAAACTGTTAGCCGTTTCAATAGTGCTAACACAGCAACCTATTCAGTCGCTTGAAAAGCAGTACGATGTACTACCGATCATCCTTAGTGCGCCTGCGCAAATCACACTAAACTGTTAGCCGTTTCAATAGTGCTAACACAGCAACCTATTCAGTCGCTTGAAAAGCAGTACGATGTACTACCGATCATCCTTATTGCGCCTGCGCAAATCACACTAAACTGTGAACCGTTTCAATAGTGCTAACACAGCAACATATTCTGTCGCTTGAAATGCAGTACGATGAACTACCGATCATCCTTAGTGCGCCTGCGCAAACACACTAAACTGTTACCCGTTTCAATAGTGCTAACACAGCAAACCATTCATTAGCTCGAAAAGCAGGTCGATGTACTACCGATCATCCTTAGTGCGCCTGTGCAAATCACACTAAACTGTTAGCCGTTCCAATAGTGCTAACACTTCAACCTATTCAGTCGCTTGAAAGGCAGTACGATGTACTACCGATCATCCTCAGTGCGCCTGTACATATCACACTAAACTGTTAGCCGTTTCAATAGTGCTAACACATCAACCTATTCAGTCGCTTGAAAAGCAGTACGATGTACTACCGATCATCCTCAGTGCGCCTCCGCAAATCGCACTAAACTGTGAGCCCTTTCAATACTGCTAACACAGCAACCTATTCAGTCGCTTGAAAAGCAGTACGAGGTACTACCGATCATCCTTAGTGCGACTGTGCAAATCACACTAAACTGTTAGCCATTTCAATAGTGCTAACGCATCAACCTATTCAGTCGCTTGAAAAGCAGTACGATGTACTACCGATCATCCTTAGTGCGCCTGCGCAAATCACACTAAACTGTTAGCCGTTTCAATAGTGCTAACACAGCAACCTATTCAGTCGCTTGAAAAGCAGTACGATGTACTACCAATCATCCTTATTGCGCCTGCGCAAATCACACTAAACTGTGAGCCGTTTCAATAGTGCTAACACAGCAACATATTCTGTCACTTGAAATGCAGTACGATGAACTACCGATCATCCTTAGTGCGCCTGCGCAAAGCACACTAAACTGTTAGCCGTTTCAATAGTGCTAACACAGCAACCCATTCAGTCGCTTGAAAAGCAGTACGATGTACTACCGATCATCCTTAGTGCGCCTGTGCAAATCACACTAAACTGTTAGCCGTTTCAATAGTGCTAACACTTCAACCTATTCAGTCGCTTTTAAAGCAGTACGATGTACTACCGATCATCCTCAGTGCGCCTGTACAAATCACACTAAACTGTTAGCCGTTTCAATGGTGCTAACACATCAACCTATTCAGTCGTTTGAAAAGCAGTACGATGTACTACCGATCATCCACAGTGCGCCTCCGCAAATCAACTAAACTGTGAGCCCTTTAAATAGTGCTAACACAGCAACCTATTCAGTCGCTTGAAAAGCAGTACGATGTACTACCGATCATCCTCAGTGCTCCTGCGCAAATCACACTAAGCTGTTAGCCGTTTCAATAGTGCTAACACAGCAAACACTTCAGTCGCTTAAAAAGCAATACGATGTACTACCGATCATCCATAGTGCGCCTGCGCAAATCACACTAAACTGTTAGCCGTTTCAATAGTGCTAACACAGCAACCTATTCAGTCGCTTGAAAAGCAGTACGATGTACTACCTATCATCCTTAGTGCGCCTGTGCAAATCACACTAAACTGTTAGCCGTTTCAATAGTGCTAACACAGCGACCTATTCAGTCGCTTGAAAAGCAGTACGATGCACTACCGATCATCCTCAGTGCGCCTGTACAAATCACACTAAACTGTTAGCCGTTTCTATAGTGCCAACACAGCAACCTATTCAGTCGCTTGAAGAGCAGTACGATATACTACCGATCATTCTCAGTGCGCCTGTACAAATCACACTAAACTGTTAGCCGTTTCAATAGTGCTAACACAGGAACCTATTCAGTCGCTTGAAAATCAGTACGATGTTCTACCGATCATCCTTAGTGCGCCTGCGCAAATCACACTAAACAGTTACCTGTTTCAATAGTGCTAACACAGCGACCTATTCAGTCGCTTGAAAAGCAGTACGATGCACTACCGATCATCCTCAATGCGCCTGTACAAATCACACTAAACTGTTAGCCGTTTCAATAGTGCTAACACAGCAACCTATTCAGTCGCTTGAAAAGCAGTACGATGTACTACCGATCATCCTCAGTGCGCCTGTACAAATCACACTAAACTGTTAGCCGTTTCAATAGTTGCCTTAACACAGCAACCATATTTCAAGTCCCTTCTTAAAAGCAGTAATATGTACTACCGATCATCCTCAGTGCGCCTGTACAAATCACGCTAAACTGTTAGCCGTTTCAATAGTGCTAACACAGCAACCTATTCAGTCGCTTGAAAAGCAGTACGATGTACTACCGATCATCCTCAGTGCGCCTGTACAAATCACACTAAACTGTTAGCCGTTTCAATAGTGCTAACACAGCAACCTATTCAGTCGCTTGAAAAGCACTACGATCTACTACCGATTATCCTTAGTGCGCCTGCGCAACTCACACTAAAGTGTTAGCTGTTTCAATAGTGCTAACATCAGCGACTTATTCAGTCGTTTGAAAGAGTCGATTACTACCACCGATCAT